>PVJX010001440.1:33106-162513 GCA_004027295.1 Dolichotis patagonum | reverse complement strand
CTCCTGCAGCCACTTCCCTGTAGACACCTGTGCCCTGCTCCTGCCACCTGAGACGCTGCTCCTCTTCAGGGCCATCTCCCTGCCAAACCTCTCAACAGCTGGGGTCCATCCTCTGGGGAGCACCCCCACTAGAATTAGATCCTTCTTTGGTAGGATTTCTGTGGATTTTCACTCTATAGAGATTTCCATGTCTCACCCTATAGGGGATCCTGATCTCCCCATCCCACCCTGGATTATACACTCCCTGCAGACAGGAGCAGTTCCTCCCCACCATCCTTCACATCACTTTACTAAGGAGCTAGTTTAATAGAAACCAGGGTATTGGGAAATTATTTTGTTATTTTTGTGTGTGCTACCAGAGATTGAACCCAGGTTCTCATAGTTCCTAGGCAGTCTTAGCACTGAGTTGCACCCCTAGAAATTTTACAAGCATCTGGACATTGAAAAGTTAATTCCTGCACACTCAGTGAACAACAGAGGAAATGATGGAGGAATTTAAACAGTTCCTGTAATGGAATTATAATTCCAGTACAATGCACCAGAATGGAAAACAGTGAAACCAGTGCTAAGAGGAAGTTTACTGTGAATGCTCACCTTAGAAAGACAGAGTAAGATAAATAATAATTATAATAATAACAACAACAACAACCTACTGATGCACTTCAAGAAATTAGTAAAACAAGAACAGTCCAAATCCAAACCTAGCACCAGGGAAGAAATCGTAGTAGAAATTAACAAAATTGAGACTTAAAAGATACAAAGAAAAGCGTGTTTTTTGCAAGAATAAACAAAATAGACAAACCCTTAGCCAATCGTACCCATAAAAAGGAAAGAAAGCACCCAAATCAATGTAATTAGAAGTGAGAAAGGCAAAACTGCAAGAAATACCACTGAAATCCAGAAGATCATTAACAAATATGAAAATTTGTACTGCGACAAATGGGAGTTTATGGGAGAAGAAATAGATGGATTCCTATCACATGAGTTATCAAAACTCAGCTGAGAAAATACAGTGGTACTTCGGGTTATGAATTTAATTCTTGGTTACAAACAGAATAGGATGAGAACCAAATCAAATTCAGTGGTTAGGTTCAATGTTGACCTTATGGGATGAATTTTCTTTGGTTCTGGGTCAGTTGGGGTCCTGACCTGAACCATGGGGAGAATTAAGTTTTTGAATGGAAGTACTTCTGTATAAGAACTCTGAACAATCCAATAGCAGGTTGTAAAATTGAGGTGGTAATTAAAAGCCTAACAACACACATGCCCAGGACCTGATGAATTCATTGCTGAAGTTTACAAGCCTTTCAGGGAGGCTATAATACTGCCCCTCCTCAACTCTTTAAAAAATTGTAAGGGAAGGAATACTTCCAAACTCATTCCAGGAAGCTGCCATTAGTCACATTCCAAAAACAAAGAATAACCTTTACACACACACACACACACACACACACAGTACAAGCTGATCTCTTTAATGAATATAGATGCAAAATTCCTCTGCAAGACACAGGCAACATGATGCATAATTATCAAAATAATCATACACCCAAATCAAGTTTTCATCCCAGGGATGCAATGATGGTTTGACCTATGCAGGTCAATAAATGTAATATACCACATAAAGAGAAGCCAGGACTGACATCACACAATCAGTTCAATAGATGCTGAAAAATCTTTTTGACAGAATTCACCATCCACTCATATTAAAAATGCTGAAGAAAGTAGGTATAAAAGGATAGTATCTAAATCTGATAAAAGCCACTTATGATAAGCCAACAGCTAACATCATATTAAATGGGGGAAAACAAAGATTTTTCTGTAAAATTCAGAACAAGAAAACAATGTTCACTATCACCACTCCTGTTCATTATAGTTGTCGAAATAGCCAGAGAAACCAGGCAAGAGAAAGAAATAAAAGGGACACATACAGGAAAAAAGTCAAATTATTATCATTTGAGGATGACTTGATCCTTTACATAGAAAAGCTAAAAACTTCTATCAAAAGACTCCTAGAATTAATAACCAAAGTCAAAATATAGCAGGATACCAAAATCAACACACAAAAATCAGTAGTGTTCCTGTATACTGGTAATAAACCAGTTGAGAAAGAAATCAGGAAAACAATATTGTCCTATTTCCAATAGCATAGAGAAAAACGAAATACTTAGGAATTAACCTAACCAAGGAAATGAAAGCCCTCTACAATGAAAACTATAGTACCCTGGAAAAGGGTACCAAAGAGGACATCAGAAAATGAGAAGATATCCTGTTCCTGGATGGGCAGGAGTAATAATCAAAATGGTCACTCCCAGGTGCAGTTGACATTCATTTCATTTATCTCCCTGCAGATTTGGGGGAACAATTTCAACTTGAGGGTGTTTGTGCAGCACCTACTGTCTCTAGTTTATCCCAGGTCCCACCTTTGGACTTAAAACCGAGCTGTTTCATACATTTATATTTCTTACTTGCACACCATGCCTGGCTAAAAATGGATTTGATGTGACAGTTTCTGGGCTTCTGTGAGGCGTAGGGCCCTGTCAGTGAGTACTTAGAAGAATGGTGACTTGCGGTCATCACTAATGAGAGCCGTTGGAAGCCCTCCTCTGGGGGCTGTGCCCCACCCTCTGAGGTACCAGTCTCAACGACTATTATAGCCAGCGTCCTGGCCTCGCCTGGATGTGGCGCCCTGTAGCCCACAGGCTGAGTTGTGTGAGGTAAGTGAGCAGGGCCTCCCTTCCCTCCCAACAGAAACGCTACCTGCCAGTGGGGGCGCTGTCACTGGGTCTCCCTTCTGGAACTGGGGTCTGCACAAACCCTAGGGCATTACCATTCAGTGGGAAACAAGAGCAGAGCTCCCCAAACTCCTGATTGGCAACATATTCGTTCATTCTAAACCCAGATAACCCCATTGCTCTTTTTTAATAGCTGAAAAAGCACAATGTCAGAACACCACCACCAACCGAAGACTATCCAGGGAGAGGATGGACTCTTCTCAAATGCTGATCAGCCGCACTTGTTCTAATAGCCTCATGTCCTTGAGCTTAAGCTTTCTGAGTCAGGTAAGCCCCGGACTTGCGACCTAGGAATTCAGGCTAGCGTTTGGAGCGCTCTCTCCATGTTTTAATTTTGCAGTTTTTCTCTACTCGACTTGTTTGGCCTCATTTGCATAGCTCACCGCAGTGTGAGGGATGGGCATCTGTCCCTCTCATTTTTCAGCACTTACTTTTCCATCTTTTGGGGACCACAGAGCCCCCCAGCTGCTCGAAAACCGGCAGCGTTATTGAGTGACTCCTCTTCTTCAGAGCTCTCAGACCTCCCCAGTGAGCTGCATGCCTGTAACCAGTGTCAGAATTCTGCACTTGGCTACCGTCGCTTGTCTTTTTTTTTTTTTGGTACCGGAACTTGAACTCAGGACCTTGCACTTGCCAGGAAGGTGCTGTGCTACTGAGCTACATCCCCTGGCCTGTTTTTGTTTTTTAACTAGGGTTTGAATCCAGGACCTTCACACTCAGCTACATCCCACCTACCCCACCCTCGTTTTTTAAATTTTCGAGACAGGGTCTTGCTAAGGTGCTGAGTGGCCCAGGTTGGACTTGAGTTTTTGATCTTCCTGCCTTAGCCTCCCAGGGTGCCGGGATTATAAACCTGTGCCACCACACCTGGCTTCTCAGTCTCATTGGTTCATGTACTAAAATAGTACCAACTGTCACATCATGAACCAACTGTCACATTAAATCCATTTTTAGCCAGGCATGGTGTGCAAGTAAGAAATACAAATGTATGAAACAGCTCAGTACATTAGAAAGGCATTCAGACACACTTGGCCTTATTTTCTCTTGCTTTGTGGCCCTTTGCTGGTCCTTCCTCCTTCGCTGTCAGGCTCAAGGCTTGTCTAGCGGCGGTAACACGTGGGAGGTTGTAGACTGGCTGAGTGATGCTAGTTTAAAGGAAGTGTTATTTGGGAAAACGGCAGGTACAGTCATCCCAGCACAGGCATCTCGGGGAGACATACACGGCCTTCCCTGCTGATGAGTTATCCTGGGTTGGATTAAAAAATTCACGAAGTAAGACCAAAAACTCACCCACCTGAGCGAGGCCGGGCTCGCGAAAGCTGCCTTGCAGAGCGCCTCAAATTCTAAGAGAACAGGGCCTCGGACGCCCCTCCTGGAGACTCTGGGAACTGCAGCCTTCGGTGTGCGGGTCGCGTCCTGTGGGCTGCAGGGCTACAACGGCACGTGTCTCTCTCTCAGAGCCGTTTGGCTGCAAGGTGAGGAAGTGTCTGGCCACGAACTGCACACAGCTCATTCGGCGAGTGCGTGCTGGTCCGGACTGAGGCCGCAGATCTTCGTTTCCTGACCTGGCAGCTGGTGAGGCGTGGGGCTTCCTGCCTCAAGCCAGAGTTTGCATTTCTTATTTCTAACCTCCCTGGACTCTGAGTCCATAAAACCCTTTACCGAAATGACCTCTTAGGAGCGGAGTAGCAGCTAGCAAGAGGTCCGAAGAGGGAAGCGGGGTGAAATCCGCCAGCAGGATGTGATGTGGAGTGCAGGTCACTCTGGCGCCCTGATGAAGGGCTTTCAAGGACAAAGGAGGAAAGCGATAGAGGGTGTAATAGTGTGTGTGTGATGACGCTCCAACAAGGATATTAAAGTGACACGCATTTCACGCGGTAAGAGGACAGCAAGCCCAGTAAAGCTGCCATCATCTGTGAAGCCAAGGACTAAACATGGAAATAGGTGTGAGAAAAATAGAAACACGTGGAGTTCCTGCTCACACCTGCTCACACGTTGGCTCTCTGTGTCCTGGGGAGGGGCCGATTATAAACTGTCAGCGAGAGAACTGTGGACATTTCTCTTCCCTTTAAATCCTGCTAGCACCTCTGGAATTCCAGCATGCCTGTGAGGTGAGTGAATAGTATTGTTGTTTTTTAATAAAAGGGAAAATGGAGGCATAAAGATTTCATACAGGACTTAGTAGACTGTGGAATTAAAACAAAAACAAAACCCAGATAGTTCGATTGATCTTCTTATTAAAAGAAAAAGGAAAATTTCAAAACAACTCAGCCAGTCGAAGAGCAGCGTGAACTCTTCCCCCTCTGTGGAGGGCAGAGTGTATCTGCTCCTTGGAGGAGACCGCATATTAGGTCACCAGGTGAAGCATCCCTCGCTACCTAGCCTCCCGGCTGGCATTTGGGAAATGTTTATTTTGTCTTGCAGTGCAAATTGTGTGTGTGTACGTGTGACTGGAGATTGAACCCAGGAACTCTACAGTGAGCTAAGTCTCCAGAACTTTAGTTTTCACTTTGGACAGTGTCTTGCTACGTTGTCCAGGCTGGGCTCAACCTTGTGATTTATGTCTCAGCCTCCAAGAGTGCTGGAATTAATGTGTGCACCATCATGCCTGACTCCAAATACATCTATAGCTATCAATGTAATACAGGTTCTGTGCTCCTCAGCCCGACTGCCTGGGGCATTTAGTTGGGTCCAGCTTTGAACAGGATGACAAGAGCACATATACCCATCCCTCCTCTGTCCTCCCCATCCATCCGTATGTGTCTGTGTACAGAAGTGAGCCAGGAAATAGAATGCTGGAACTCTCAGGCAGGCTGCTAGGCTTTGAACACCCAATAATTAGCTGCTTATGGCTGACTTTCTTTCAAGAGTAAACTTACACTGGGTGGTCCCTGTGGATGAAGTGTCTCATGGCAATGTTTTTCTAAATTTGGGTCAGAAACCGCTAATGGATCATCACATCAACTTGAAAGGATTTCAACCAGTATGTTTTTCTAAATAGGGTGGAAATAAAAAGAACAAAATAATACCTGAACAAGGCACACATTTATTTCAGTGGTTGTATGTCACACGTTTTATTGGGCCATTGTATAGATCATGTTCCTTACTAGCGGTTGTGTTCAGAAGCGGTCGGAAGCCACTTTCCACAGCACTCATCTGTCCCTGGTTGGCTGTGTCACCATGACAGCACATGTCTCATCCTCCCTCCCAGCCTGCTACTTTGGGAAGTGGGATTAATGTCTGGATTACTTTTCCTTTGCTGCAGTGATTTCTGTAGTCCCTTACACACAGCATGTGTTTAGGAAACCTGTCTCCAATTTACCTTGTACTTTTATTGCTTCTAAATAAACTTCTAATACATACTTTCAGAACTGCCAACTGCTATTTGTGATTCTCTTCTGTTCAGGTAATACCCAGTATACATGTAGGCTGGCACTAATGCGAGCACTGCTTTGAACCACCTTTTCCTTATTTGCACACATGGGGGCCCAAACATATAGGAATTTAGAAGAAATAGTGTGGCTACTGTATGGATCTGAACTTCTGTTTTTCAAAGAGCTCTCTCAGCTGCTGCTCAGTGGTAGCTTCCTTCTGCTGCATCAGCTCGGTGGTTCCTTTGGTCACCCCCCAGGCATCAGGCTTGGACAGCGCAGGGTTGTAGGGCCTGCCTGAGGCTATCTGGAGACTCTGCCAGTATTCTTTCCTGGCCCTGTGGGACCAAAGCACAAAGCATTAGCTCCATCCCTGCATATCCATCTGTCACTGAGGGAGAACATATCCTGGGCCACCTTTGGACTCCGAGCATGTGCCCATTAAAGCAGGCAAAGATCTTTTTACCCCTTGAACTGAGGATCTAAAATTGCCTCAGATTTACTTTTTAACGTATGTACAGGTACCGAAAGCTTAGAATTTAAAGTGAGGGTGTTTTCTGTCCGGTGTATGTGACTTGTCCAGCCTCACATTCTGGCCTTGTGCCTCAAGGGCAGGAGCCGCATGGCTTCTACACCTTTCCCTCTGTGGAATCTGCTTCTTACCTTCCCCTCTCTTTCCCTTGTCCCCTTCTGGCTCGAGGCCACCTCATATCTGGGAGCACTTCTCTAACCCTAGGCACACTGACACCTCTACCTGTGCAATGCGATCCTCCTCCAGCTCCCTCTCCACTGTGCTCAGATTCATGATTTCTAGTGCACAGGCTTCTTCCCACCCGCAGGGCTTCCTGCAAGCTATTCCTATGTCTGGGGACATACTTCACCCTTCAGAATTCAGCCAGGCAGCGCGGGCTCAGCCTTCATTGGCCCCTCTGCCCTCTGCTTCTCAGCCTTAGCTCGGAGCCCGGCTGCACCTGCCGCTTTCCATTGCAGAGCAGCCCATGCCTGTCTGCTTTCTGCCAACCCTCGGGCCGGGGCTGTGCCTGCCTGTCCAGCTGCCACCATGGTGTCACAGCAGTGTCTGACAGTTGTGTCGTGAGTGTCTGCTCAGCAGTGAGGAGTGACTCCCTCTGCTTGGCGGGCCACTCTCCAGTGTTCCTTCTCTGCTTCAAAACCCAGGCAAAATACCTTTCTGGAATATCTCTCCTTCTCCCTTTTCTTTTCCTTTCTTCTTCTTCTTCTTCTTCTTCTTCTTCTTCTTCTTCTTCTTCTTCTTCTTTTCTTTTTTTGTTCTTTTTGAGACAGGGTCTTGCTCTGCAGTTCAGGTTGGCCTTGAGCTCACTTTGTAGCCCAGGCTGGAAGCAAACTTGCAATAATCCTCCTGCCTCAGCCTCCTGAGTGCTGGGATTACAAGCGTCAGACACCACTCCCAGCTGGAATATCTATTAGGCAAAGTTGGTCCTCCTCTTCTCTTGTCACTTTGTTGCCCATTCCTCTATGATAACAGTTACTGAAGTGTAAAATAATGTGTTTCCTATCCATTTCCCCCACAGTCTATGACAGTTTCCAAGCCACAGACCACAGATTTACATTTCTGTGGCATTCCTCATGTCCTGCACCTGCTTGATATAAAATTTCTTTTCTTACTTATTATTCATCTTTACCATTGGAATGGAGGCTCTGCGGGCAAAAACTTTATCTGTCTTTTTTTACTACTGCATTCCTGCTGCTGCAAATCTTGACATAGAACACTTAGTATTACTGTGTATTACTCTAATAAATCCACGATTCAGCCTTTGTGATTTTTCACTGCCACTCATATGATTCATACTCTATATTCTGAGAGCCCTCGCCATAAATCAACTCATAAGGCTGGTAGAGAATTTAATCATCACAGAGTAAATTAGCTGCTCTCTTTCAGTGGCCTCGCTTGGCTATTCAGTATCACAAAGGCTGTTTGGGCTGGCAAGCGGTGCTCACCTTGCTCTGATCCAGGGTTTGGTGTGCATATCCAAGCCACTTCCCCAGCCCCCGTGCTTTTCAGATGCAGGTGGCAAAAATCCCCTCTCCGGGGCCAGCTCCTCTGCAATTGCCCTGATGTGGTAGGGCTCGAACCCACAGCACCCGCCGATGTACCGGACCCCCAGCTCGTAGGCCTCTCTGGCGTATTTCTGAATATCCCACCGGGTGGCGACTCTGGGCTCCAGTCCTGTGATAAATGTCATTATGTCTGAATTCTTTTTATTAAAAAATCCAAAATAAATAGCTGTAATAAAATTTTCAATACACTAAATAGGCTATAGATATTCTTTTCTTAGATTTTAAACCACTGGGGACTCTGGACTGACACATGCAGTGTCACATCCCAATGACCCCAGCCAGCTCCACCCTGTGGCTGTACTGTGGTGACCCAGGAGACTGGCAGTGCATGGAAGGGATACTATGTGGCCCAGGGGCTGGATTACAGAAAACACCTCGGCTTCTGCCTGGCTTTGCTGAGAGCCCTGGCCCTGGGGAGCCAGCTGCTGTGCACGTAGACCCTCCACTGAGTTCCCAGGCCTGGCCAACCTCTGGGCCACAGCCCCTTGGGAGCTGCTGAAGGAAACCTGCCCAGCTCCACCATGCCTGCATTCTGACCCCGACACCATGAGATAATACATGGGCAGCTACACTAAACCAGATGTCACACCAGCCTTCCTCTGTGTTCCTCTCAGATCATTATTTTCTAATACTTTATAATATCTCTGAGCATCACTGTAGCATCACAGGGTTTAGGATAAGGACCTCATAGTGTGAGAGAAGCTGGTAGGCTCTGCCTTGGTGACCTCTCCTGCTTGATTTTCAGAGTGGGCTCACCCCATGTTATGGCTTCTGTCTAGATGGATCCCCAAAGCCTCATGCACTCACAGGTGGGGCTTTTCAGTGGGGGCGAGAGTGTGTGATGCTGGATTAAGGGTGGATGATTACCGGGTCGCCCACTGCTTGGCTGGCACCACCCTGAGCTGGGAAGAAAGGGGCCAGAAAGGGGCCAGAAAGGGGCCAGAAAGAAGCTGCTATTGTCTCGAGGACTTGCTGCTGGCAATTTCTGCTTTCTGCCTGCCATGAATGGCTTCTCCCCTGCAATGCCCCTCTGCCAGGCCACCCTGCTTTGGAGCAGCCAACGGTGGACTGAAGCAAATAAAATTTTCTCCCTTTAACTTTGGGTGTCAAGTAGTTTGTCTCAGCAACGAGAAAACCCCACTCTCCAGGACGTGGAGAGCCTCTGCAGGCACTCCAGGAATCCCCCTTCACCTCCGTAACAGCAACACTCTCAGAGAAAAATGCACTCTGGAGAGAACTGGCTTAACCTCTGGGTTTTCCCAATGAGAAATGAAGATCTAGAGGAACTGAAGGATTTTCCCCTAAGGCCACAAAACAGAGCTGGAACAGACCACTGAGGGGCTCTTTGGCAGCCTAAAAGCCTGACTGACTGGTTGTCACCTCAGAGTTCCCAGGGACGCTCACAGCCTCCCCTGCCCCATCTCCTGCTGTCTAGTATCAAGGCAGTTTGGGCCGCAGGACAGATGAGAGCTTTGTAGCCACTGCTTCACTATGACAAAAGCTCTCTGGCTTCATTTACTTGAAATTTATCAAGCAAACATAGCAAGAGGATTTATAAGTGTCTGTCTTACCGAAGGGGAATTCCGGGAGATCAATAAAGCCCTGCTTGCCACAGTCGGGTGCGTGGTAGGCCAGGGGCTGGCACATCAGGTGGGCTTTGAGCCTCGCGGCTGCCAGGCCCTGCTTCATGAGCTTCACCGTCTGCAGGCTGGTTGTGGGGTCGAAATGGCAGTTCACCCCCACGATGGAGGCACCTGCAAGCAGAGGACAGGTGAGAGCCGCCCCGGCTCCTGGGGCCGCACTTCCTGCAGCCGAGCCCAGCTGTGAGCAAGAGTGATGACCATGGGCAGAAGCAAAAATGCTTCAAAGAGTCTGGTATAATTGAAGCGTCATCTATGTGTACTGGACTGTCATCTTTTTTCCTCCGAACTATCGTTATTAGAGTTTTTTATTTTTTACTTCAAAGTTTAGTAATCAACTTTTTAACCCTTGACATTTGGTGGTGAGCACAATAATTTCCAACTCAGCCAGCTGCTACATTGCACCTGTGTTTACCATAGCACTGCTCATTTGAGGCATCAATAAACATTTCCTCTTACCACGCCTGTTTCATAATTTCACCAGGCTTATTAGGAAAAATAGCAGAAAGTAATTCAGAGTAAAAGCTTTTCAGAAATCTGTTTTCCAGAAGGAGTTTTGTATCTAGGGTTAGTGGTTTGGAGAAAACAAACAAACAAACAAACACCTCCTTTGACTTGAGCTGATCTATGTGGTCAGAAGCCTTTGACTCCCGACTCAAAACTGCATGGCTTGTGCTCTTAAAGCTTCCTTCTAAAATGTCTTGCTGTGGAAGTTTGATTCAGGGAGAACAGAATGTGCTTTAGATGCCTCATGCTTTCCAAGACTTTCCTGACAGTTGTTACGTTCTTCACTGCTTCTGGGCCAAAGACGACTGACCGACTGACCATGGCACTGTCAAGACACGGCCTCAGGAGTCTCCTCCTCCACAGGATTTGTGGAGACAACCTGCTCTCAAAATGGGAGAGATGTCCAAATCGCACTTTGCTTTTCCCTTTTTGTTTTCTTAAGATTTTGGTAAAATACATAATCATAAGACTGGCCTTTCTAATCGCTTTAAGTGCACAGTTCTGTGTTGTTACACTCCAAACGCTGTGCAGCCATCACTGTTGGTTTGGTTGGTTTTTGAGATAGGGTCTC
Source organism: Dolichotis patagonum (assembly GCA_004027295.1). Lineage (NCBI taxonomy): Eukaryota > Metazoa > Chordata > Mammalia > Rodentia > Caviidae > Dolichotis > Dolichotis patagonum. The sequence goes on along the minus strand of PVJX010001440.1, from coordinate 151,535 downwards.
ACTGTGTAGTGTAGGTTGGCCTTGAACTCACTATGTAGCCTAAGCTGGTCTTAAATTTGCAATCCTCCTGCCTCAGCCTCCCAAGTGCTGAGATTACAGGTGTGCGCCATCATGCCTGGCCATCATCACTATTTACACAGATTTTTGCCACCCCAGAGAAAAACTCTATACCTACTAAGCAAAAACTCCTAATTTCTCCCTCCTCCTTCTTCTCTGGGTGATGACCAATCTGCTTCTGTCTCTGTGAGCTTGCCTCTTCTGGACGCTCTATATGAGTAAAGTCATGTTTTTTATTTTTATTTTTTCATTTTTGTCCAACCATGACTGGCTTATTTCAGCAAGTGTGATGTTTCCTGTTCATCCCTGTTATACATATATCAGAGTTACATCCCTTTTTGTGGCTGAATACTACTCCATGGCACAGATTCGCCACATCTTGTCTATCCATTCATCTGCTGGAGCACTCGGGTTGTTTCTGCCTGCACAGGAACTTCTTTTGGATGTCCCACAACTAGGACTTCGTATCTGAGACACAGAGATACCAAGACTCAGGGCAGATTACAGGGAGAGAATGCACCATGCAGACCCAGGAGCAGCAGCACCGAGGCCACTGCCCTCAGCAGCCGGCGTTCAGTGGCGGCATGTCTGAGGCCCTTGCTGGACTGGAGCTGCCGTGCACTCTGCATTCTCAGCCGCCCACCGCCCAGTGCTGCCAGCCCAGTGTGGACTCTGAGCAGCCCTGGGCTCTGCTTCACCCTGAGCAACACTTCTGTCTCCCCAACACGCAGGAGGGCGATAGTGACCCCTCTGCTGTGCTGCAGAGTCCAGGCCCTATCAAGTCAGCTAGTGCACCCCATGCTTCTTGTCCACTCGGCTCCCAGCACCAGACACGGGTGGAGCTCTCCCCAGTCCTCCCGCCCTGCCCTTGGCATTGGTCTCACACTTGCGCCTTTGCAGGTTAGTTCCCATGTTTGTGGGACCTCGACTGTCTTATTTTGTTTTGTTTGGATGTAGGACTACCAGAGCTTCTCTTTTCTTGCTCAACTTCATTATACTCAGAAATTAGTTACCTGTTGGCTGTTTATTAGATATCTCCTAAGTATAAGGCTCCTTGCAAGACCTTATAGAGAGATTCAAATATAGACATAAGCCTGACATCAAGGGTTTTATAATGTGGCCCAGGGATTCCCCAGGTTTGGTCCATGAATAAGAGAGGCTGCGTTACTAAGTCAGGTGTTACCTACTGCGTTCACTTCCTAAGGACTAGCAGTATATAGAAACATATCAAAGGTTCTGATATATGCTGCAGTGAAGATGTCCTTGCCTTAATGCAGCATTTTCTAAGCATAGACCACAGAAGCCTAGGAACACTGTCACAGGTGGGAACATGTCAGCCGAGGATATTCTAAATGAATGACAAAAGTGTCCTAGTTTCTGAGACATGATCAGGCATGATCATGTGAAGGTGGGCATTGAACTAAGCATTGAAAGGTGGACTGCATTTAGTCAATGGGTGCTGATTAAGGATTTGTTTTGTACTAGGGATTGCGGTAGGCACAGACTACTCATTGCTGAGCCAAACGGAAACAATCTGCCTTTATCGAGGGACTCACACTGAACAGGTAAACAAGCGACCAGTGCTATGTAGGCTATACATAGTGTGCAGTGATATAAAAAATGGTGGCCAGGCCACGTGTAGTGGCACATGTTTGTACTCTCAGCTACGTAGGAGGCTGAGGCAGAAAACTCAAAGTTCAAGATCAGCCTAGGCAACTGAGCAAGGCCCTTCTTTAAATAAAATTTAGAAAAGAGCCAGGAAGTGGCTCAGTGGTAGAGCACTTGCCTAGCATGAGCAAGTCTCTGGGTTCAACCCCTGAGAACCACAAACACAACAACAGCAAAAAGCAAGAAGAGCAACAAAACCAAAAAGACAAGCACCCACCTACTCCCCACTCTGAAATGAGGGTAGGGGTGGCTTGCATGCTGGCTAGGCGTCCCCTCTACTGGCCTCTGAGGATGGTCAAGTCCTCCTCTGGTCCTTTTGAAAAGTCTGTCCCCTCCTACCTCTACTTTTATATTTCCTGTAAAAATTAGGATTCCATACTTTCACTCCTAAATCTAAACTATTTGTTACTGTTAATGACAAGTATGGAAGAGATTTTCATGAAAAACTAGGAGTTGGATAATATACAGAAACTAAATGAACTGCCAGTCAAAATTTCTCTGTCTCACAGAGTGGGCTGGGCTCTTCCCCTGACACTGAGTTATTTCTGGGGTTTAAAATGAGATTTTGAAAACAGTCTGTGAGCTTCTCCTAACTGAAATGAAACCCAGTGGAAATTGTATAAAAAGATATATGTGGTGGTCAGCATTTCATATCAAAGACTTTTTGATCTATTATTCCAATTCCAAAAAAACAAAAAAGCATGCTCATAATTTATGGGCATGGAAAAACTTTGGCAAATAGGCCAACTAACCTAATGTTATGAATGTTTGAAGGCCTCTATTTGAGACAAGTTTTTAAAATACAATGTATCCTGCTGGGTGTGATGGCACACACCTGTAATTGCAGCACTCAGGAGGCTGAGGCAGGAGGATCTCAGAGTTCAAGGCCAGCCTGTGCTACATAGAGAGAGCAAGTCTCAAAAAACAAACAAGTATCCTAATGTTTCTTCTGACTTTGCAAAACATTCACTCTTCTCATTTCCAGGTATCAATCTCCAACACAGGTCTACTGCCCCTTTGAAGAGGCTGGTGTGCATGTGGTGTGTGCACATGTGTCTTCACACTTTTCTCCTCTTGAGACTCAGTCCCAGTAGTACCACTTACTCCCAAGTAACTCAGGGGTCCCCTGTCAGCAAAAGGAGTACACACTGATGGTTACTGGGAGGCTCACACTTGTGTCTTATTTTAAGAGACTCATTGAGACGCAATTGAAACACGCGGTCACCTGCTCTCACAAGACGCACGGCGCACTCGCCGGGGGACACGCCGTGCAGGTCGCCCTCTGGCCCGATGCACATGGTCGCCGCCACAGGTTTCCCCGACACTTTCAAGGCCTCCACTGCCCACACAGCTTCCTCGACGTGTTCAAAATACTGCAACCGTTAGGGCGGGAGACTTTCAATGGCGTGTCCCACAAACCCCAAGAGCACGCCCTCTGCTGTGCAGCCTCACACTGCACAGGGGAGGGCCGACCGCTCAGCGCGCTGCAGCCCACAGGCTTGAAAACCACGCATGACGCTCCTCCCCTCTCTGGGGGACGGCTGCGAGTGTGGCAGACTTTCGGCAGCTCAAAGGAGAGAGACCCTGGCATGTCGGGACCTGCACGGTGCGGTTGACTTGGGGTGTCAGGAGAACAAGGAACTCGTCCCATCTCTGGGGGGCGACTGTGATCCTGCCTGCATATGGGCTGAGAATTAGACATCTCACGTTGTCCTGTCCCCCATCCTGTGTACCCCCCTCCTCTTCCCCCCTGCTTAGCAAGTGGGAGCCAGTGAACTACACATCTTTTGAAAAGATTGGCTATGTTACCTAGTATGAGCTCCCCATATGCAAAGATATGGACAACCATTTGGAAGAAAACAAGAGACAATATGACAGATAGTGAAGATCTCTGGTTGTCTAACTTTGAAATTTACGCTTTCTTATGTCCCGTTCTGTTCTGTTTTGTTGCGTTTAATTTTACCCCCTTTTAAAATAAAATTAAAAAAAAAAAGAAAGAAAACCACGCGTGGATTAACCGCGTCCCACTTAGCAGGAGCCCTACAATGGAAAGACTGTAAAAGGTAAATGTTGTGATTGGTGCCTGCTCCACACGGAGATCACGGGGAAAGCCTGCGAAATGCAAGCGTCCTGTCTCTGACCATGGCTCGGTTTACCTCTGCGATGAGGAAGTCCACGTTCTTCTTCATAAAGACCTCTAACTGCTGTTGGAAGATTTTCTTCACCTCACTTTCACTCTTGCAGCTGAGGTAGGAAGGCGTCTGACTCACGCCCCCTGCGACCAGCGCGTCCCCCTCCTCAGCCACCTGCCGGGCAATGTCGCAAGCAGCTTCGTTGACTTTTTGTCCCTAAAGTGAGTGAAGATAGAACATATTTACATTTTCATGGGAAACTAAGATAAAAATTATTATTCAAGTGTCTGCAGCACGGCAGAAGGCTAACAATTACGATTTTATTCTGGAAAAGCACAGGAATAGAGCAGGTCAGCGCTTCCCCAAGTTGAGCAGCCCACAGAAGCATCGCCATGATTTTATGATAAGGCAAATCTTTCCGCGATGTCAGGAGCACAGCACTGCCTCGCAGATCTGGGGGCTGGACAGAGGCTTTCACGGGAAAAGCTCTGATCCGGTGTCTTCCTCTACCCAAGGGGCACTTGGAGGAGCACTTAGCAAACAGTGAGGCCATGATGACTGCTGGGTTGGTTTGTCTGTCCCACTGTGCTCCCTGTGTTGCCCAGGCTGACTGTAAAGGCATGATCCTCCTGCCTCAGCAGCTGGGGTAGCTGGGATTTCACAAGGTGTATGCCAGATGATTGGCTTTTTAATAAGATAAAAAAATCAATTAAAATGGCAATAGAACTCATAACTTTTTTTTGGTACTGGGGATTGAACTCATGACCTAGGGCTTGTCAGGCAGGCACTTGTGCCACTGAGCTAAATCCCCAACCCCTGACTTTTTGTTCTTATGTATTTGCTCAATGGTTCAATGTATAATTAGTAAGCTATATTCTAACTATTTAGAACATTTGGAAACTTGACCCCCAAGTTGGGGTTAATTTTTCGGTGTCTTTGAGACAGGGTCTCACTGTGCCACCCAGGCTGGCCTCTTAACTCCTGAGCTCTAGCACCTGTCCTGCTCAGCCTCCCAAGCTGCTGTAAGTCCTAGCATGTACCTGAGCTCTGCTGGGCCTGGGGTGTAGCTCAGTGGGGAGCCTGTCAGGTACAACTGGATCCCCAGCACGGCCAAAAAAAAAAACAAAAATGCATCTTCGGCAGCAGAAGTGCCTGTGCATTTCAGAGGCTTGGTTTGGATGGAGTCAGCGGCTCAGAGCTGACTGCCACAAGCAGGGCCTGCTCCAAGTGCCCTCATCCCTCTGCTTATGGGCTTTCCTGCTGCTGTGTGTGGTAACGGGTGAGTGTGCAAGGGAGAGTGTGCAAGGGTCCCCTCTTTCCTTGGTGCTCTCCTTGAGGCCACAGGAGTAGCTGGTCATGAGATGCCTCCCCTTTTACACGCTTCGTTAAATGCTTTTCTGTTGATTTTAGAGACTTCTGCCAACCCTAGGAGTGGCATCCATCTACCTCACGTTCCCATTTCCAGAATGGTGGAAACAGCTCTGGGGGCTCCAGGCTTTTTCTGTGAAGGCCTGGTGGTGCCCCACAGTGTGCCAGGCTGCATACGTACAGATATCTTCTCTGCCACGTAGTTGCCCCTGTTCTCCAGCTTGTCCTCGCTGGCATAGAAGGTGAAAGTCTGCATGACGTTGGACCCGGCTCTCAGGAACTCACGATGGAGCTGGCGAACTGCAGACAGGCCATGCGAGAAAGGCGGTGAGTTTGATCCACTCATAAACCCACGGCATTTCAGAGGCTTCCAGACAATGAGTGTTTGATGACTGCTCAACATGTGACCATAATGAGGGCTAACAAGACGGAGACCTGGGGCCTCCTGGGAACTCCTGCCAACTGTGGTCTAGACTGAGCAGTGATCAGGGCAGGTGCTCACAGTTATATATGTGCTCCTGGTGTCTGTTATTTATTTTGTTCACTGTCAATCTGTTCATCAATCACTGACTGCATTTCAGAAGGCATTCGTGGACACAAGGATTAATGACCATTTTCCTGTGCCTGGAAAATTTTATAATCCATCGAAGAAGAGGAACACGGCAACAAGTGGGGTCACTCTCACCATTCCTGCTCTTCAGCACTGTACTCAAAGGTTTAGCCAGAGCAATCAGGCAAGGGATATAAATAAAAGAGTACATACAGGAAAAGAAGAGGTCAAACTATCCTTACCCACAGGTGATGTGATCTTTGTAGAGAAGACCCAAAAAGCTCTGTAAAAGACTCTTAGAACTAAGAAATCAGTGAAATCAATATACAATATATATAATGAATTCATTGAGAAAGTCAGCAGAAAACAGTCCCATTCATAAATGTTTAAAAAATTAAATATCTAAGAATTAACCTAACTAAGGAAGTGAAAGACCTCTATAATGAGAACTGTGGTGCTCTGAGAAGAGATTAAAGAAGATTTCAGAAATGGAAAAACATCTTCCATTCCTGGATAGCAGAACCAATGCTGCCAAAATGGCCATATTGCAAAAAAAAAAATGGTATATAGATTTAATTTAGTACCAATCAGAATACCAAGAGCATTCTTCACAGCACTAGGAGAAAACCACCCTGGAATTCATTTGGAACCAGAAGAAACTCAGAATAGCAAAAGAAATCCTGAGCAACAAAAGCAAGGCACGAGGCACAATCCCAGATTTCAGATTACATTACAAAGCTACAGTGAAATAAACAGCATGGCACTTGCATAAAAACAGACCCATGGGCCAGTGGAACCACACAGAGGATCCAGCTACACTCAACCATCTGATCTTTCACAAAGGGGCCAAAGGCATGCTGTGGAAAAGATGGCTGCTTTACAAATGGTGCTGGGGAAACTGGCTTCCATGTGCAGAATGCATCGATACCCTCATCTCTCCCTAAAGTGAAATCAAAATGGATCAAAGACCTAGAAATAAAGACAGAAACACTGAATTTTTTCTGTAAATAAAATAAGTAAAACTTCTGACAATACAGACATAGGTAAGGGTTTTCTAAGAAGAACCCAGAAATACACAGGAAATAATCAACAAGTGGGGTCACATCAAGTGAAAAGCTTCTGCACAGTAGAGGAACTGCCAACAGAGTAAAGAGACAATAGAGTGAAGACAATGGGTAAGTTTTTTACTGCTAGACAGACGACTAACATGTACACTACATGAAGAACTCAGTAAAAGACCGGGTCAAAAATGGGCAACTGAAATGGAAAAAAAAAAAAAAAAGACCTCTTAGAAGAAGTACAAATGGACCACAGTTACATGAAGAAATGTTCTTTATCTTTGGCCATTACAGAAATGTGAATCAAAACAACACCGAGAGTTCCCCTTACTCCAGAAAGAACGGCTGTCACCAACAGATCAGATGACAACAAATGCTGGCAAGGCTGTGTGAGAAAAGGAACCCTCTGCACAGTTGGTGGGAAAGTCATCCGGGACAACCACTGTGGAAATCAGCATGGAGATTTTCTAAAAATTAAAATTTGAAAGTCCACTTGCAGCTATACTTGTTGTGCATATTTTCCTGAGTTAGACACCGTATCACAGTGATTCATACATACTTATTTAGTAGAAGCACAACTAGTAATAGCTAAGTCTTGGAAGTAGCTTTTGTGCTCATCAACAGGTGAATGGATAAAGAAAATGTGGCATATACACACAATGGAGTACTACTCTGCATAAAAAGAATAAATTTGTAGGAAAATGATGCATCTTGAGTTCATAATATTAAGTGAAATAAAAACACAGAAGGTTAAATATTGCATGGCTTCTCTTACATTGTTGGGCACAATTATATGATTAGTGAAGGCACAGTCATAGAATAGCAAACTTACAGGTATTTCACAATAAAAGCTAGAGATCAGTTAGATGCCTCTGACCATGCTCCTGCTGTTTGTCATGTAGCTACCCTACTTAATTCACTCAACCTCGACTGTCTGGGTCCAGCTGCTTTTCTTCTGATAATGCACTGGGCCAATTTGCCTGTTCTCAGTTTATGTTTCCTTAATTAGGAAAATATATTGCTTCTAACTGGCCCCAAGGACTTTGGTTGGGGTGAAGTAACCCAGCCAAAGATACTTTTTAACTCTGCTTGCTCCATGATCCCCTTCTCTCCTCTCCAGGATGTTCCTATGTTATGATAAACAATGCCTTTTAAGCAAATGTATTTAGAGTTAACTTTCCTAATAATATATGACTTAATTCAACCCATGTACTTCCTGCTTGTAAACTGTATTTAAACTGAACCCCAAGCAACCTCAGTGCTGGTGATTTGGAGCTGAGATTCCCATCAGCCCGCTATCATAATAAACAACAGTTGCCTTCTAGATTCCTCAGTACAAAGAGTCTTCCATTTGGTTTGGTTTTTCTGTAATTTTGTGAGAAACCCAAAGTATAAATAATTTAAAGAACAAAAAAATGTTTAGGTAGGGTCTTGTTATGTATTTCAGGCTGGCCTTGAACTCTCAGTGACCCTCCTGCCCCAGCCTCCTGTGCGCTGGGATCACAGAGATACACCACTACACCTGACCTGAGTTTTCATTTTTAAATGGATAAAGGAGGCCAAAAGAGTTTCTGAATTTTAGAAAACATGTTTTTAAGCTTGAAGCTTTTCTATGAGTTTTCAAATTCATAAACACTTTAATTCTGAGTAGGAATGGAACTTAAAATCCCCCCCACCCCACTTAGGTTAGTGGACTTTAAGCCTGGTTTAATTAGCAACAGAACCAACTAGAAACATAGATCAATGAGACAAGAACTGCTGAGCTGGGGAGGAATTTGTGGGGCAGAGGGGCTGTGGACAGACTAGGACCCCAGATCCCAGGATAGAACGATTTTTACTTGGGGGGTCTATCATGCACAGGTTGTAGGAGGGTGGATTTCCAGAGTCCATGAAAAAAACCCTTGAAAAATACACAAATTGTTTATCTGTATTTTACAGTGCAGAAAGCCTAGATGCTTTTTTTCCCCTCCTTCTCTTGTGGCACTGGGGACTGAATTCAGAATCTTCTCTTTTTATTTTTTGAGACAGAATCTTGCCTAGTTGCCCAGGTGGGACTTGAACCTCCTGCCTCAGCCTCCCCAAATGCTGGGATTATAGGGCCGCACCACTGTGTCCCAGGCAGAAAAAGTCTACAAGCTTTTATCGGTTTTACAGAGCAGCAGCCCAAGTGGCTCAGGAGGGCACAGCACTGAGTTGATCATCCTGCGCTTTCTGGACTGAGGTGCTTCTCTGCAGAAGGCCACCTGCTCCCCTGGGGCATGGATAGCCTCAGGCCCCAACCGCTCTCGATTGGCTTATGGCTTTTTTGTACTTCTTTTTCAGCAGAAATAGATTTCGTACTTCTGCAGAAATAGATGAATAAACTCGAGAACGCTATCGAGAGAAGACACAACTCAGCCCCCTTCATAGCCCTTAGAAGGTGCACCGAGCTGGGCAGGTACCAGGTGCCGTTTAAGCACCTTCCCCGTAACTTCACAGCTTCCTAGCAGCAGGCGAGTGGGTGGTGCACAGCACTGTCTCAGGAGAGCCGGCAGCGCCCGAGAAGCTGGGCACCTCCTCAGGGCTGCACTGCTGCGGGCTGCACAGCCAGTCTGCAGCTTCGCCCTAGCTGGGCACTTCTCACACGGCGTTCCCTGGGGTCCACAGACCCCATGCTTCTTTAAAGACCATGAGAAGTAACAGCTCATCTTGTCTAGTGGCCACTGATGTTCCTGACTCTTTCAGGCCCTTGAGCAGCCCACAGTGGGTTTTATTTGTCTCTGTGTCATCTACTCAGATCCTCAAGGGCCACCCTCTGTCTCCCTGGGCCCTGGGAACTCCCCTCCTCCTAAGTCGAGCCAGCCGGCAGCTGCTCTGCCCTTCTCCTGGCTCGCTGTGAAGGTGGTGTCCTTCAGTCACGCAGCCCACATGCCAGGCCTCAACCCTGCTGGGGGCCAGGATGTTGCAGCAACCAAGAACCAAACCTGCAGTGCTCTCAAGACAAGATTGAGGAGTAATAGAAAGGCCACCTCGGTGGCTGAGGTCTCAGTCCCCATCTCACCCCGCCTTGATGCTCTTCCTGAAGCTGCAGAGGCTCTGCTGGCAGCAGCGAACGGCCTAGGGCTGGGGAGGATGTGAGACCCCAGCCATGTCCAGCTGCAGAGCTCCGGAAGGAGGTTCCCATCTTCTTACCTGTTCTGCACACACATCTCCCCCGCAACACCGGGGTCCTGGGGCCCACCTGCAATAACTGCCCTCAGGAGAATGCTCAGAGCCCCTGGAGGACGTCACTGTGGAGCTGGGGCTCCCACTACCAGTGGCAGGAGGTCTCTGATAGTGACTCACAGCGCTATTAAAAACAGCCAGGAGCAGGGCTGGGGATTTGGATCAGCAGCATAAGTGCCTGCCTTGCAAGTGCGAGGTTATGAGTTCGATCCCCAGTACCAAAAAAACAAACAAACAAAAAAAATGCTAAGCAGTGGTGACCAGGGCAGCTGCCTGTCAGGAAAATGTGGCCAGCTGCTGCTATGAGTGACACCCGAGGTGGACAGTGAGTTGTGGGAAAGGTGGTGACTACATAGGACTGTGTAATGGTTTATTCATTGTGTCAACTTGAGAATTGAGAAGTTTATAAGCTTAACTAAGTGATCAGCAGGGAGCCAGGGTCCTTACTTTGTAAACATCCCAGCCTGTGAACGAGTAGGGCACAGAGATGGTGTGGACAGGTAGCCAAGAGGCTGGTTCTCCCCCTTCTGTTCTTGTTGCCTTTGCTGTCTTTTGCCACCTTGAAGTGTTGCCCCTGTGCCGTGCCACCCTGCCTTGGAGCCAACTGATTATGGACTGAAACCTCCACAAACCAACACAGAATTTGATACCAGAGGAGTTGGGTCATTAATAGGACTGTACCTGACCATATGGTTTCAGAGCCCTTGGGAACGGCTTGGAAGAGTTTGGAAAGTTTCAGAGATGTTGCCTGCAAGAATAGCAGTGGAATACCTTAGGCTGTTCTGTATGAGGTATTCTGATCAGAATTCAGAAGTTTCTGTTGGGAAGAAGGACTGCATTGGCTGTTAGACTCCAGACAGTGTATGTTATGGCTTGTAAAAAGTTTGTTTGCATTTTGCAAATCCAGAGATTTTTCCTGAGACTAAGATTAAGGGTGGTGGACTAATTAACCTGGCAGAAGAAATGTCAAGGCAGTTGAATGTTGAGGCTGTGGCATGGCTATTGTTGGAGGATTTTAGCTAGACTTATGTTGCAAAATGTTGTGAGTTTGGGCAGATTGGAAGCTCCACTAACCTGTGGACTGCAAAAATAGACCTGAGAAGATCTCCATTGCCTAGAAGGAACTGGAGAATAGAAAAGATGGCTTGAGGGCATCACAAGAAGCAGCAACCTCAAAACTGCAATAGTGAAAGACTTTGCTTTGAGAAGAAGAAAGCTGCAGAGCACCATGTTCCAGAACGGAGCACCCTTATCAGGTTCCATGGCAGCAGCATGGAAAATCTGCTTCTCAGAATCGGATTCAGAGTGTCCAGTGATATAGGCACTCAACTCCTACAACCAAGAGAGAGGAAAGCCTGGCTACTGCTCCAGCTGGCAGCAGAATTTGGCATCATTCATGTGGTGCTGGTTTTAGGTATATGCAGAATGCAAAGAGTTTCTTGGCTAAGAATGCTTCCACCCTGATTTCAGGAGGCCTGGGAGGCCAGGCAGTGCACCCCTGAGAAAGCAATGTGTGGAGCTATCAGGGTGAAGCCAGAGGTGCAGCGGAGTCCCTAGAAGTTTGGAGAAGCCACAAATGTGGATAATCTGAGGAAACCTACAAGGAGGGAGCACAGTGGGCCTTGGAGAGAAGCCGTGAGAGCTGTAGCCACCAGAAGTGCCACAGTGGTGGAGTCACTCAAGCCTTTTGGAGCTCACAGTTTGACACAGATTGCTTTAAATGCTAGACATACAACTACAGGATTTAATGTTTGCCCTGCTGGATTTTGGACTTGCTTTGGTCCCAATCCTTTATACTCCTCTGTTTGTAATATTTGAAAATATATGTTTTGTACAGTTGAATGTTAGAATTGTTTAACTTTCTTTTCATTTGTACAGGGGCTTGCAGCTAAGAGTTTGCCTTACATCTCAGAGAGAGACTTGGGACTTGGACTTTTCCACAATGCTAAAAGGAATCCAGCGAGCCAAGACCCTGCGAGGGAGCCAGGGCAGCGTGGTGAGTCCCAGTACTCTGGTGCTAGCCTGGGGAGAGTTTGAGACTAGCGCTCGTACCACGTCCAACAGTCTTCTTTCAGTCCAGGAGGCTGGGGCCGTGCAGGGGGACTTTCAGCACAATGCTAAAACTGTTAGGACTTTGACTACTCTTGCAGATGGACTAGACACCTTTTTCATAAAAGGATGTGCATGTGTCTTTGGGGGGCCAGGGGTGGAATGTTATAGTTCTAATGTAATATAACATTGATAGACTTAACACTGGGTTTTAAGGACTATTAAATTTGTATTATAATGTTCAAGTTGTGAAATGATAAAAAGAAGCATGTCTTTGTATCTGGAGACTGATTTAAAGAAATGTGTCTGGGGCTGGGGATATAGCTCAGTGACATAGTGCCTGCCTGGCCATCATGAGGTTGTGAGTTCAATCTCCGTTACAAAAGGAAGGAAAGGAAGGAAGGAAGGAAGGAAGGAAGGAAGGAAGGAAGGAAGGAAGGAAGGAAGAGAAATGTGTCTGGTTGCCAGTTGACAAGGGGTGGATTATAATGGTTGATTAAGAAGTTTATAAACTTAACTAAGTGATTCAGCAGGGTCCTCGTGTTGTAAACATCCTGAGTCTGTGCAAGAAGAGGGTACAGAGATGGTGTGGGCAGGTAGCCTGCATGCAATATAAGGGAAGAGAAGAATCTTGTTTCCCTCCTCTTGCTCCTTTTGCTTTTGCTGTCTTCTGCTGCCTTGAAGTGTTGTTCCTGTGCCATGCTACCCTGCGTTGGAGTCAGCTGACTATGACTGAAACCTCTACAAACTGAGTTCAATAAATATCTTGTTCCTTAATTTTGGGTGTTGGGTATTTTGTCCGAGCCACAAGAGAAAAGTAACTAAGACAGATGGGCTGCAGGACCCTAACTGTGCTGCAGGACAGTGAGGGCTCATGAGGCCCTTGGCCCCCAATTGAGGCCAAATGTGGAAATCTGAGGGTCTCCTGGGTGACAGCCAGAGAGTAAGAAGAGCTGAAAATTGGGACTTGGACCAAGTCCTACAGAAGCAGTGCTCCAGAGACTGAGGTGTCAGATAGCGAGCCCTCCGGGTGACCAAAGTCACAGGAGAAGCTCCCTTCTATGGACATGTGTCTCCTCCTTGTGAACCATACAGAGGCTACTGTCCTGTAAGTTTGGCCTGGCCCCTCCAGCTGTCACCTCCCCTCTGGCCTGCAGGGATTTGTGTTCAGTGTAACAGAAGGAAGGAACCCACATGAGGTGTGGAGTGGGAAGACAGTGGACCCTGCCTGGCTGGGCTCAGGTGACAGGGATGAACTCATGGCCACACTCCGTGGAGGAGTCAGTTATGCTGCTGGGTGCCAGGGGCTACAGTGCGGGACAGCTCGGCAACCTGGGGAGCAAGGGTCAAGGATGCTAAGCTGGTGCTTGCCCAGGTCGGGAACAGGTGTCCCAGGCACAAGCGAGCAGAGGAGCGAGGTAGGAGGTAGGGTGTTGAGCACAGAGAGCTCAAGAGAGCAGCCCTGGGGCCTGCACTGCTGAGGGTGGGGTTCTGGGGGACGCGTGTGGAGGGAAGTGCATCGGAGAGGGCAGGGGACGCAGGCACTGCCATCCATAGCACCAGACAGGTCGCCTACAGTCACCGACCAGGGAGAGGAGGCCAAGAGGAAGGCCTCGAGCCAGGTTCCAGGGCAGGGCCTAGGAGGGAACAGTGGACAGTGGACAGTGGCAGGGAGGGCTGTCATGTGACCCACCACATTCTGCAGTCACACCTCGTCGTGCCCAACAGGCCAATCTACCTGGGAAAGCACAGCCTGCCTGCCTTGGCTTCTTGTGGACCTGGAGCCATGTGTGAGGACTCAGAACAGAGCTGGGCACCCACCTGCCTCGGGATGCTCCACTGCGGCTTCCGGGGTCCAGGGTCCTGCCTTGACATAGCCCCTCTTCTCCAGGGCGAAGACAAAGCCTCCATCTCCGATCACCACCTCTCCAGCATCCAGGCGTTCTAGGATGCCCTGCAGTGGCAGACAAAGGCACAGGAGTGACTGGAATCGCTACAATTTTCTACTTTCAGGATTTGTGCTGACATATTTTTCAGTTATGATTTCTTTAGAATTCCCTAAAAATGCACATGTTTTGTGCATAGCTCACTGACAGAAGGTCCCTACAGTGGGAATGTGTACACTCCAGTGGTGTGTGCTGGGTGTCCTTCCAAACACACACCAGAGTTCCCCTGGGCTGTGGTTCAGGGGTGGCAGGGCCGGCACTCGAATCCACACCGCAGAAGGAGAAGGAATGACTCAGGCAATATGGGAGGAGGGCATGCTGCAAGTACTGTTTCCAAGGGGTTAAGCATTTGTTATAAAACCTCAAATCTACACTTCTTTTCTTTTCCATTCAAAATTGTATTATTTTTAAAAGTTGTACATATTTACATGGAAATGTTATAATTCAGTTCCTGTGTAACACAAGTAAGTGATCAAATCAAGGTGATTAGGACCCCACGTCCTTACATCTTTACCGTGTCTCTCTTACGACTTTGTTATGTTGGTTCCTAGGTCTTTATAAGACATACAGTAAGTCACTGTAAACTGCAGTTGCCTCATGCTAGGTAAGTGCTATACTGCTGCGCTACACCCTGAGCCCTGAAGCACACAATTCTTTTTCTTTTCTCTTCGTTTTTGACTTTATTCTTGATTTTTTTGGTATTTTTTAAACCAGGAGTCTATCTATATGTACTTCTGCCAATGCGGTTATATAAAGATGTGAACAAAGGTGACATAAATCATTCTGATTTGGGTGAACTAATTGATGACATCTTGGCAGTTAGTACTTGCTGAACACATGCGTGCTTTCAAACTTTAGTACCATGTTTTAACACAACTTAGCTAAGAATCCGGGATTTGGTGCCTCAGCAGCTGGGGCTATTCAATAACCGTGCTGACCACCGTCTATCGAGCAAGGGCACCTGTATGTACCAGCTCTTAGAATCTGCTACATTTTGGTCCAGAGGTTTAGCTCAGGGGCATAAGTGCTTGCCTTGCAAGCGCATGGTCGTGAGTTCAATCCCCAGTACCAAAAAAAAAAAAAAAAATCTACTACATTTTAAGATTACCTGGAAAAAATGAAGTACAGTTACCTGGGTGTCAGAATTGTCTGCTTGTATGCTGAAGAGATTTTTTAAAAGTGGAACATGTTATATATAAAAAATAGTTTTGCAAAAAGGTATTACAAAGTGTATGTAATATTAGCCCACTTCGCTTTAAAGCGCACATATTTGCCCAGAGAGTAAGCTAGCAGAACATATACAGAAACGTAGCAGGCGCTGTTTGGGCTTTTACCAGCTGTGTGTACGCCTTCACTCTGCAGCGTGTTTTCAGCCAAACGTGCAGATGCGTGATCGTCCACGCGTTAACGCTGAGCCAGAAACGAAGTTATGTTGGAAAACTTTCCCGTGACATCCGCCCATTGCCTAGATAATCCCTTTAAATGTCAGTTTCTCAGTTTGAGTCTGAAGAGGGACTGGAATCCCTGGCTGCACTGGGCAAGGTGTCGCACACACTCGGGGAGACTGAGGCAAAAGTTGGAGGCCAGACGGGCGGGCGCCCCGGGCGCCTCCTCAGCCTCCTCAGCCGTGCCGCCCTGAGCCGCGGAGGCCTCAGCTCTTCCTCTGCTGTCCCGGTCCCCGTTTTCGTCCCCGTCCCCGCAGAGTGGGCCGCCCGCGCTCGCCGCCCTGCCCCAGCCGAGCCCGCCGCCCCTTCCCGGCGCCGGGTCCGCTCGCGGCCTTCAGGCCCCTCCGCGCCGCCAGGGGGCGCTCGCCAACGGCGCCGGGGCGCGGCCGGGCTCCCCGGGACTCACCTTCCGGGCCTGCTTGCCTCCCATGGGTGCCATCTGCTTAGCGTGGGCGCGGGACTGTGGCGCGGAGCGGAGGGAGCGGACCGAACCGAACCAAGCCAACCCGAGCAGGCGGTTGTGCTGCCTGCAGCCGGCAGCGCACTTTATACCCGGCGAAGCGGGGCGGCGGCGGGGGAGGAGGCACGGCCGGTGGAGGGCGGGGCAGGACGCGGGGTGATAAAGGTGATAACAACAGCGACTGCGCCCCTGCTCCCAGCCCAGACGCCTGTAGCCACCGGCGAGGCCCGGGGACCTCCATGAAGGCCCAAAGATTAAAACACGGTCCCAGGCCAAGGACCCGAGGTTATTGAGCGGGAAGGGATGCCAGACGAACTGCACCCCCAGTGCTCTCCCGGGGCCATCGCCCAGTGTAACACACGCAGGTTCACAGCAGCTGGGACGCGTGCACACGGCACCTGTGCAGAAACACCTGTGCAGAAAGCAGGTTGAAAACGACCACCCACTCGCACGCCCCTGGCAGGTTCTGAGAGAACAGCAATGTGCAGCAAGCAAATCTTTGCAGTCTTTAACCCAAAAGTGAGAAGCACTTCGGAGACCTCGGAATTAAGCGCAAACACTATGTATGTGTAAACAGCGTTAGAAGAACTGGAAGGACGCGGGGTTACCTGCAGTTACTCGTGGATAGAATTAGTGCTTGTTTTTTATCTCATTCTTCTCGTCTTTATTGTGTTTCCCAAAATATTTTTACCCTGAAAACATATTGACTTTATTTTTTCCCAAATCCATTTTATTTCAAGAAGAAAAAGAAAAAACAAACCTAAAAGTTTCAAAGCACATCAACCAGGAGGCAACAATGGTACACACATTGTACATTGTCATCCCCAAATCATTCACAGAGCACAAGATGTTTGCAATCAATTGTCTGAACAACACCAGCACAAATCTTTCTCTTCAGTGAGCTCAGAGAAATCAGTAGTACAACTATCTTAACTATTTTTTATAAACATACTACTTTTTCTCACACTAATGAAACAATATGATGTTTACACATGGTCTCAAGTTGCATCCATCTACCTATAAAAGTCTTCAGTTTATCCTTCTTTGTGGTTGAGTACTACTCCATGTAGGTTTGGGTGTTTTGTTTTGTTTTGTTTTGTTTTGTTTTGTTTTGTTTTTTGGTAAAGGGGATGGGACTCATGACCTCGCACATGCCAGGCAGGCACTGTGTCTCTGAGCTATATCCTCGGCCCTCATATTGACTTTAAAATAATGAAAACGTTAAAACTACATAACCTCCAGAACAATATAAAATCTGAGACAAAGTTCAGAACCTTTTGCCCAAGTACAAGCATGGAAGGAAATTCTATATATAGAACAATAATTTCTTTTTCAACATATAGAGAGAAATAAATTACCATAGCAAATGATAGACTAATAAAAATGCAATGACGTGTGCTTGAGATAAAACTGAGAAAGTAGACAAGTGTGGTGGCACATGCATGTGATTCCAGCACTCTGGAGGCTGAGGCAGGGGGTCACCATGAGTTTATGGCCAGTCTGGTCACATAGCATGACCCGGTATCAAAAAACCAAAACCAAACAACCAGAAAAAAGCAACAAAAACAAAGCAAAAAAAAAAAATCCACCTCCACTACCCCCTCAAACAAAACCAACCTGAGAAGGTAAAATCCTTTCGCTTCTGAGCAGTGTCTCAAATTTAAAATGACAAGAACAAAAGGCCATATTGTAATTCACATAATCCTTTACCCCCACGCATCCCTTGGATTCTACAGGGACCCTAGATTTTTGATAATTAAGGTATTTTCCGGGTAGGCGACAGTGGGGGCGATCAGCTGCGGTGGCGGGTAGCAGGCAGTAGAGGGCGCCAGCGAGGCTTGAATGGCGAATAGAGTTGGAAAGCCCAGGGTCCCAATCTCACAGGCTCTTTCAAGTTCACAGCACTAAAAAGATTTGAAACTGAGTAGCACTCAGTTTAAAACAAAGTACGAAATTTTAGTGCGTAGCATAGACATACGGCAAAAGTTTTGAAATCCTTCCCAGCTGCTGTTGCAGTTTAAGTCCCTCCCTGGAAATAACACTACTACAGTCAGCTCTGCTTGCAGAGAATTTGATGCCCATCGAAGTGTACTCAAGTGTAAAAGCTGGGGACTGGGGTGTGGCTCAGTGGTAGAGCACTTGCCCAGCACGCTCGAGGTCCTGGTTCAGTTCCAGCACTGAAAAACTGTATTTGAATGTATTAGTAAATGTGTTTGAATGTAGGAAACTTGAGGAAACTCATCACCTCTACCTTTTCCGAAATGATTTATAGTCGGGCATAGAGTGCACGCTTATAATCCCAGCTCTCAGAAGGCTGAGGCAGAAGAATCAACAGATTGGAGGCCAGCCTGGGCTAATAGAGAGTCCAAGGCCAGCCTGAACTACATGGTGAGATCCTGTCTTAAAAAAAAAGAAATCATAGGTAGCTGTTAAAAGTTTTTGCTGAAATGCTTTTGTTTTTTCTCAGCCTCTCCATTTGCTGTCCTTACTGACCTGCTCCCAAACTAGACCCGTTAGAAAATCATCGTTCACGCAGTGTCCACGACAGCGAGCCACACCAGGCTCGTTCAGCGCTGTTACTGCCTGGGTCACCGCGCGCCTTTCCCACACACAGCGCTGCTTGCACCCCGCCACTCGGGGAGGCAGGCGCCCCATTTTGTACCCGGAATACTGAGGTCAAGCCCTTTGGGCTGTGTTCTTGCGCCCCAGCCCGAGGCAGTGGGTCGCGTGGATACGGCCTGGCGTGGAGGAGTCCTCCGCTCCCCACCCGCCGCGAGACAAACAGACGCAGCCAGTGTCACCTGGCCGCGCGCAAAGGTGTTTAGAGCCACGAATAAAGCGGGCAGGGGAAGGGAGGTCACCGCTGGAGACCCCTCGGAGAGGGGCTGCGATCCTGCGTCCAGCGCGGGCCTCCCGAAAGCGCCTGGAAGTCACCGCGCGCGCTGCAGGGGAGGACTGCGCGTTTCCCGCCCCGCCCAGTCACCCGCGCCGGTGCCACTGATGCTGATGAATGGATGAAACGAAGCGGAAGCGGCTGCTCACGGACCTTGTCAGACTAAACGTGGCATGTGACCGTGCACGCGAGATATTCAGATTTAACTCTGTACTCAGTGTGCTGCATTTCAGCACCGCAGAAGAGCGTTTGCGAGCGCGCGACGCGGGTGTCACCGAGCGCTGGTTCTCTCGGCAAAACCGGCGGTCTGGAAAGCACGAGCTGAAGCTTTGCGCGGCCTCATCGTCCCCACGCACTGGCCAAACAGAACGCTGCTCGAGGCGGTCGGACCTCGCTCGCTGGAACAGCCCCAGCGGCGGGAAGCTGAGGCTTGCCTTGTGTTTGCCTGCGCACACCAGCTTCGGTTACTTTCTGTTGCTGCGTCTAGGGTCAGCACTTGGGGATTTTTCTTTGAAAACCCTTCCTCCGAAACACAGCTTTTCTCCTGCCTGCAGCGCGTCTGTGCCCCGCGATGGCCGAGCTCCAACGCCACGCCAGCGTACAAGTGTACCCGGCACGTGTGCCTGCGTCTGCGAAGCGCCTTGGTCTTTTCTCTATTATTTCCCTGTACTGGGGATGCGGTTTCCAAAGCAGGGAAAGTTAGGCGTGAGCATCTTGTTCAGGGCTCTCATTTAATAGGAAATTCATCACTAGGTTGGAATCGGATTCTTCTGCACACACACACACACACACACACACACACAGGCACACCACACTACAGTTTCCTCATTTCTTAGTCTGCTGCACCTAAGAGGATTCAGTGAGAGCTTTGAGTTGGTAACAGAAAGTTTAATCCATGCAAAGCACTTCTAGCACATTTTAGGATTTACCAGACTACTGTCAGTGACATAACCCTCTGTGGACCGAGAAAAGTAACACGTTTTTGAGCAGAAAAATTGTCATTAAATACTCCCTGCTGGACCTCAGGAATATAGGGAAATATATTTTTTCAAGTTAGTGCATACATATAACAAGAACCCCCAACACTGAAAAAGGATGTACACTAAACACTACTCAATTTCAATGTTTTGGATTTGTAATCTACCCAATATAAAGAATTTCTGAAAGAAGTTGCTTCTTCTGAAACCTAACTTTCAGAGGTACCCTATACACCTAGGGGGATAAGTAAAATGAAAAATATACCCAGTGTGCTGACACACACCTGTGATCCCAGCACTCTGGGAGGCTGAGGCAGGAGGGATTGCAAGATTGATCCCAGCCTGGGAAACTTGGTAACGATATGAGAAGTTGTCTTGGAAAAAAAATTAAAGGGATGAGAATGTAGCTCAGTGGAAAGGCCCCAGATTCCGTCCCCAGTACCACAAAAATAAAAATAAAATCAATAAAGTGTTGGGGAGGATGGAAGTGGAGCTCGTCACTGGGATGAGTGAATGTTGATACAACAATCCAGAGAAAAACGTTTGGCAATGTCTACGAGAGCTGCACATATCTGTATCAAGCAATTCCACTCCTGGGAGGAGATGTACACCACTGTACCCTGTGAGAGCCCTGTAAGAACGTCCACAGTGGCTCCCTGATAAAGGAGTGGCCTAAAGTGTGAGCTACCCAAACATCCACCAAGAGAGGGGAGAGAAACTATCTAAAGTAAGAACAGCTGATTTATCACTGCGGGCAACAATGTGAACAGTGTAGATGAATCATACAAACATATAGTGAATAAAAGAAAATAGATCCGAAAGGGTCATTCTGTAAGATTACATTTAAACGATGTATGAAAAGGGGCAATACTAAACTTGGTCCTTCAATGTCACCATACTGATTATCCTAGAGGAGGAAAGAGTACAAGAAAGGAATAGAGGTGCTCATAGAGTTCTATTTTTTGATCATAGTGCTGTGTAAGCAAGAATAATCAGCTTGCAAGTATTTATGAAGCTGTGCACTTGAAACGTATACTTTTTGTGTATTCTTTTTCAATATTCTAGTGAAAATATCAAAATAAAAATGAAAACAGTATCAAGTAGCTTCTTCGCTTTCTGTGGATTCCAGAAAAAGCTCTAAAACTAAATAAACGATTTTGCTAACTGTAGTGGTGCATGCCTGTAGTCCCAACACTCAGGAGGCTGAGGCAAGAGAACTGCTGCAGGTTTAAGGCCAGCCTGAGCTATGCTACACAAGACCCTGTCACAAAACAAACAAACACGCCCCAACCAAACAAATAAAAAGACCCAAACAGAGAAAACCCCACAACAGCTAAATAAACCACAAACAAAAAAACTAAAATTAACTAGCTTAAAGTTGTTTCCTCCCTCTAGGGAACTGAACCCAGTACCCTGCCTGTGCTACGCAAGTGCTCTAACAATGAACCAGCTCCAGGCTGGACCTTGACCACCCTTTATTCATGGTAGACAGGAGTTAGGCAGACCGTGTTCACTCCAGCACTTTCCTTGTTGTAAAACTAATCTATTTGGAAAGTAATTCAACGTGTAATACAGTATTCAAAATTCAAAAGGTCATTAGTTACTAATAAGATTAACTATGCAACCATGATCTTGTTGAATAAGCCATAAAAAGGAAAAGATTAAAACCCTGTTCACGATATAAGATTTTTTTTTTTATTCTTGCGAGTCAGGGTCTTGCTATGTGGCCTAGGCTGATTCGGACTCTCGTGATCCTCCGCCTCAGCTGGGATTACAGACGTGAGCACCATACACAGGCAGGGCGTCAGTTTTATTTTGAAATGGCTGTTAAAGGCAGCATTGCTTTCTCCACTTGGAGTTTAAAACTCAGCAGTTAAAAGTGAGTTTTAGAATTATAAGGATTTCAGGAAGAAGGTTGTTTAACACAGTCATTTGTGTTTTCCTTTATCTCCCCCCTTCCTTCCTGCAGTGAGCAGAAGACACGAGACTTCCTGTTGTGTGGCGTTCATGCGGTGGCAAGGGGTGGAGTATGGGGAAGAGGCAGCCAGTGCACAGATGAATAGGTAAATGATGTACATGTTAGGTGAAGTGAAGTGCTTTGGACAAGAGTGAAGTGGACAGAGCAGTAGACCCGGCTAGGAAGGCTGCAGCTTTAAATAGCCAGCCACTGTGGAGACTTTGTCATTTACCCAGCAAGAGCTGGGGCTATTGGGGTTTTCCCTCTGTTGTGTTTTTATTAATAACTTTTTATCTTGGGATAGTTTAATGCTTCTGGAAAAGCTACAAACATAGCACAAGTAACTTTCTTGCCTTCGCTGGGCAGAGCTGGCAGGAGCCCCAGCAATCAATAGCTTAATCATGGGCATCTCTAAAAGTGCTGCCTTATCCAGTGCCCTGATGTCATCATCATACATTGCCGAGGTACATGCCTAAAAATTATGAAGCCAAAGTGGGACTCTTTGAGGAGGTTTTAATAGTTTTTCTATGACTGTCTTTCACCAGTTCCTGAATCTGGTCCAGGAGATGACAGTGAGGCAGGAGACTGCACTGTGGCAGACTGACCGGACAGGTGGGCAGGACCTGGTAATTGAAGAATCCCAGGACCCAGACTCCTAACAGCTCTCAAGGGCAGATGTGAACTCACAAGAACTGCAGCACCATTGGACAGGATGGTCTAGACCTGAGGCCAGACTGAAGGGTGGGAGATACAAAAGGATGGTGGACGTCCAGCTCTCTGCTACTGTCCTGTGTGCTCTCTTCACAGCGGCCCATGCTCACCCTGTAGGGTGTGTTTCTTTTCCTACTTTGTCTTGGTCCAAGCTCACACTGCAGGGAGCCTGTTTCTTTTCTCATCTTTAACAAACATAAAACTTTGCTTCCTTTTCTGCTTGTCTTGGCTGTCTTTGCCCAGGACAAAAGAAACCTAGAAAGTACCTCTAGAAGGAGATCCAGCACCCCAGAACCTGGTACCGAAATTGCATTTAATTCTTACTTTCTCCTTCATCTCCTTTGGTCTAGTGATTCACTTTTGACCTTCTCCAAAACTTGCAAATCTGGTTTTTCATATATCACTACAGAACTGAGCTACTTCTACCAGAAAATCAAAAGAAAAAAATTTTTAGATACTGGAGTGGTATGGGTCTATTTGATCCTCTGTAATGACTAGGTAAACACACACAAAGCCAGTTAGATGGAACATAAAGGTGGGTCTAAATCCCATTTTTCCACTTTCACATATGTGACACTCCTTACTTTTCAACATACCAAGTGAGTAAACACATAGATGGCTTCCTGTATCCCTCGGGGAAAGGTACTGAGATGCACAGCCAGCTATTATAATGCTAAAGGACAAACTTAGAGTAAAAAAGTAAGGGATGGGTCTGCTGGACCCAGGCTCATGTCTTGAGATTAATGTTCAACATTATAAATCAAGAGTCTTCCATCTATTTCTAGGTATAAGTAATAGTTCATGTATGAAAATGTAGTTCTGTAACTGACTCTCCATGAATACTTATCAAATGACTCGGAAGAAACCAGACAGCAAATGACAAAGGCATGGTCACTTACCTATGGGGCCACAAGGACTCCTCTTGTACTTCTCTCATCCCATCACTTGGCGTTTACCTTCTTCTTTGTCAGATATGCAGTTGGTTCTGAAAACCACATCTTCCCTTCATCTTGACCCCATATCCTCTCCTTTTTGTCCTGGAGTTGGTTTGCTCTGCTATAAGCAGTGAAAAGCATAATGGAGGGAAGTCAGTTGCACTGATTCAGCCTTGTTTCCTTCTGAAATAAGAGTTACTTATCTTGATTTTCTATTTTAAATGTCCTCCAACCTGCTGTTAGCACCTCAGGGAGTGGAGGAAGAATTACTCTCTTGACTCCAGCCCATTTTTAGAGATTTCTGTAGTTAAATATAATAGGAGCCATGATTCTATTGTTCTACCACTTGGAATATTCTTCTTGAGTTCCTGTTTATCTCTTAAAATTCAGATGAAATATCTTCTTGGTAAATCCTTCCCTGACCACCCCCACACCCCAGGATAGGAATTCTGTGCTGGGTTAGGAACCCAGCCACCTTCTGTTATGGTCTCAATGTTTGCATCGCCCCAAAAACTTATATGTTGAAACTCTAATCTCAAAAGGGATGGAATCAGAAGACCAGGCCTTCGGGAAGAGATTAGGTCCTAAAGCCAGAGCGCTCATGAGTGGGAGTAGTCCACCATGGTTTGGGTGAGGTCTGAGTGCTCCCAATCACCCACTGTGGTTAAAAGCTTGATCGCCAGGGTGGTGATGTATTCTGGGGTGACTGCTCAGGCCACTGGGGATTGCCCACGGAGGGGGCTTTGGATGGCAGTCCCTCCCTCTGACTATTTGGTCACATGCACTCTTACACACATGTGTGAGTGCACACATATGCACACACTCATGGGGGAAAAAAGCAGTATTTTTTTCAACATGGTCCTTGTGGAAATTGGTTTTATTTCTCTTATTCTTCATGTCTGAGACTTTGTCCTATCCAGAGGGTGCAGAAATAAATCTTCCAGAACTCAGCAAGTTGAAGAGCCTTTCTGGATACCGAAGAGAATAAAGGCTTGCTCCCTTTTGGCAAAGCGCTCTGCTTCATGACTGTGCTGAGGGAGGCTGTGAAATCCAATGGAACGTTAGGTCCTTCAACATGGTTTGCTTTTCAACCATGAGCAAACTAGAACTTTTCCAGATCTCTGTTTTCTTCAAATCAACATTAATGGAGTTGAACCAGGTGAGATACTCTCCTTAGGCTTTTAAATGCTATATGTCTATTTTAGTATTCAGTTTGACAGAAAATCTAGAAAAACACACTGAGCAGGTCTAACAGTTAAATGTAAATTCTCTATCTAAAATCAAATTTTCAGTCATTAAACTGAGACACTGAAATGCAGTTTCCTCTGCACTTGTTTGATTTCAGTGACCTCTGACTCATACCCTCATTAGCGATGCCATTAAATACGTTACATATACACCTCATGTATGCCTGGATCCTAACCTCATGTCAGCAGAGGGGTGTTTTTGATCAGTTTAACTTGATTTCTCTTTCTTAATATGGCTATGTTGTTTGGCTGCCCACTAGCCTTTAAGTATCAGCCCTATGTCCTGGGAGAATTCTCCATGGCAGGAACCCTGCTTTCCCAAGGTAGAGGCCCCCAAACTGATTTCCTGGCTCTAACGCAGCTGGGAAGTTACCAGAGCTGTGGCTTAGGTCACTAGTTAGACACATGACCTTGAGGCCCAGGGAGACTGAGCAGCTGAGGAAGCAGAAGAACAGATGTGCACCTTCTCTGGGGGGACCCGCCATGGAGGCTCTGCAGAGCAGGGTGTGGCTGTGTCTGGTGGCAGCAGGGTGGTGGCAGGGGGATGTTGTGGATTTGAGATAGGAGATTGGGGCAGAACCAGTCAAGTGAGTGAGTGTGACACACCTTCATGGAGACCCAGGGCACATGCCTAGAACATAGGACCCAGCGTGAGCCAGTTTCTGAACACTGCAGATGGGACCAAGCAGGCAAGCACTGTTCTCAATTCTTCATTTTCATCTGCCAGGACACAAAAAGAGCCTTTGAGAGGACAGCTCATATCCACAGCCAGGCCACAAGACTTCCTGATAGGGCAGTGTCCTGATGTTGTCTGTGTGACGGAGAAGTAACCAAGGAACCCAAGACACAAAAACCCTTTCCCTTGTCCTTGTGGCTACTGTAAACCTGTCCCCTGGCCTGCTGACACTCTGCAGAGCACACTTGTCCACCTTCAATCCCTGTTGTCTTCTCTGTGTCTGATCCATTTCTTTGTTCAAGACACCAAGAACCTGGGAGTAATTTCCTTGGGACCCACAGCCAATACCAGATGGTATAGGGTGCTATTCATTTGCAGCAGCCTGACCCAGGTCCTCTGTGAACTTCCAAGTACACTTAATAAACCTTTTCTTGCTGAAACTGGATAGAGTGACTTCTCCTGGCAAACAAGAACATTGACCTGTGGTGTTCAGTATCCAAATATGCTTTTGTGCATTGAGGAGCTAAATATTTACTTTGCAACGAAAAACAAAACAGAGCAAACATATACATAGATACATATCTCAGTTGTCTCTTCTTACCTCAGATATTTTTTAATCCATAAAATACTATGACTGATACTTCACAAACATTTATTTATTCAACAAACCTGGTGCTCAGAGCCAAACAGATCTCGTGATTAGTAGGACACAAGCCCTATCCCTGGGAGCCCACATCTGCTTCAGAACAGAGCAGCTAACCCTGGATGATGTAATAATTAAACTAATGCCAAACATTAACAAGCACGTGGCCTGCTTGAGGTCCCCTGGGCCTCCACAGCTCCCGCATGGCCCTGGAGCAGGACAGCTGTTATCCCACACAGGGGAAGCAGCCGTTCACACAGGCTGAGACTAGTCTACAGTGCCTGCCTAGCAGGGAGCAGAGTAGAGTGTAGTCCCACATCTCACCCCACCCCACACCAGCCCTATGCTTGTGTCCATCGCAGTGTCCATGTCCCCAGCACCATTTGCAGGCTTCCTACTCAAGAATGCACCCCTTTCATTGTAAAGCTGGAAGCCAACAGTCACAACTAACCGGGAAAAAGCAAAGATTCCTCTCCTCCTTTTCAAAGGTCAAATCGAGGCCCCACCACAGACCGTGGCCCTCAGCTTGCTGTGGCACATCTGAGAGGTACTAGAACTCTAAAACAGTCTAATTGCTTCACCTCTCTGCCCTGCTCTTAACCCTCCCTCTGTGGCTTAATCTCTCATTTTCTCTCTCTCTCTCTCTCTCTCTCTCTCTCTCTCTCTGTATTCTTTCTTTCTCTCAATGGGTCTAGCTATGTAATTCAAGCTGGACTTAAACTCACTATGTAGCCCAGGCTGGCCTCAAACTCACCCAAATCTACCTGCCTCAGCCTCCCAAACACTGGGATGATAGGTCTGTGCCACCACACCTGGATGTGGTTTATTCTTAAAACAGGAGTCAAGATGAATCAAACCACACCCTGATTAAAGCCTTCCAGGGTTAGAAAATCTTTCTTGAAAGTAACCTTTCTAGGAAGCACTTCCTGGGTCCTCGCCCCCTTGAAATATTAATTTATCTCACAGGGGCAAAGAGGTCTGTAGGCAGAAGAAGAGTAAGATGAGGGCTTCTAGATTTTCTGGCTAATCCTGACTAGAAGGAGTTAAAATTTTACCAGAGAAATCCCCTGGGAACAGGTTCAAGGACAAGGCTGTCAGAGAAAGGAAAACCAGATAAAGAAGGACCCGAGGTAGCACAAGTGGCACTGGGGTTTACCAGAGGGAAAATTAACAGGCAGAGCCCCTAGAGAACTGAGTACACAGAGCCAAGAGGCCAAGACAGCCTCCTCCCCTCCACCAATAGAATGCAGGGGAGACAGCATGGGCTGCCGAGCTTTGAGGAAGGCTGTGTTCAGGGTGCACACTCTGAATACACATTACTATGGTAGATACCCCCACATCCCCTTACTGGCTCTAAGCTGACCCTGCACAAGGCTCCTCCTAACTTGTCCTGGAGATAAGGCCCTGACCAGGACAAATGGGAAGGGAGAAGTCACACAAAGCCCACCAAAAGGAATGCAGACTGAGGCAAGGGTGCCTGGCTTAATCCAAGGGCAGCCCAGAAAGCCAATCAGGTTGTCACAAGTTCCAGGTAGGGGGAAAGGGTCTCTGGCATCTAATAAAAAGAGCCAGGAACAACCGGCCTGTGGGTGTCCATCTCTCTGGAGCCCCTCTCCTCCTTCCAGGGTGCTTCCTATCTTCTGTTTTTGCTTCCTTACAGATAAAATGTCTTCCTTTTCTTAGACTGTGTCTCTAATTCTTTATCGGTGCTGAGTTTACAGTCTCTGTTAGCTGCTCATCTTGGTGGAGCAGCGGTCCTCACCCTGGGTACAAGAGTCTCACTCATGTTGGGTCTGGGATGACCACTGTGGGCCCAAGACTGACGGCTTTCCCAGGATGCAGGACTTTCAGTGGGGAAACTGAGCCAGTGCTGGGGCTACCAGGACAGATACTAAATAGCCCCCGCACCACTTTAAGTGGTGATGGTGGCTCCTGACTCCTCCCCCTCTCCTGCTCGCTCCCTTGGGCAGCAGCCCTGAAGACTGGGCCGCCCCCAGTCAATCTGCCAGCACAGCCCGCCCTTTCCAGGGCCCACTCCTCCCGCCACTCCCCTGCCTGAGCTCTGCCTGACTTGGTCCAGTCCGTTACATAGCATGCAATGCTCTCCTTGTCATTGCTTGGAGCAGATAACAGAGGCTATGGATGAAACGCCCCCGCCAGAGAGCAGTGACCCTTCACAGGCAGAATTGCACTCTTCTAAAACTCTTCTCAGTGTTTTCATGATTGATCTCACAAAGTCTGTGCCCATCTTCAAGGTAGCTGACTGTACAGCCAAAATGGGTTGCTTAACTTTGCTTACCACTTTACACAAGGTGTCAAATCATGGCTGTTAAATAAGGGGAGTTGTTTGTCCCGCTGATCTTTGTCCCTGGTTTCCCCTGGACTCTTCATCCCTGCAGGCAATTTGCAGCACAGCCTTGGCTGTTGGCTGGCCTGTACCACTGGCTCTGCTCCCAGTGGGGTTCGTCCCAGGGCCATCTGCTGTTCCTGGGGTGACTCTCTAGGACAGCAAACATTTACTCAGGAGCTGGACAGAGCTAGTTCAAGCTGGTTTTTTGTACTTTCACCATTCATTCTTTTCTTTCTTTTTTTTCTTTTTAACAGATAATTACTAATTTTTTCCCACCAAATCAGAACCTATGAAAAATCTCACTTTTTAAGCAAGTTCTTATTTATATATGCCAAAATATTTACAGTAAATTGAGTAATTTAATATTTAGCATGCATTTAAATTTTTTTTCTCCAAAATTTAAGAACATGCTTCCACATAGCTACTCCTAATTCCAATTCCTTATTACCTAGCTCATTCTCAGACTCCCCCAGTAGTTCTCACAGTACCTTTTGAGTTAGTTTTTCCAATCTAGGCCCATACGTCCTGTTGGTTTGTATGCAGGGATCTGACTCTGGGATGCAAGGACACCGACCTCTGCAATGCTCAGCTCCCTTGCTGAAATGGCACAGTATTTGCAAATCACCCACACATGTTCCTCCACATGTGTTAAATGTCTGGATTATGCACAATACTTAATATAATGTATGTGCCATGTAAGTAATGTGACACTGTACTGTTTAGGGAATAATAACGAGAAATCAAAGTCTGTATGTGTTCACTAGAGACAATATTTTTCCAGAGCATTTTCAGTGGAGATTGGTTGAACACATGGATGCAGCACCCATGGATCTGCAGGACTATCTGTGTGCTGATGAGCAGTCCTGAGACACTGACTGTGGAAGAAGCCAGGCCAACCATCCCATGGGGTATTCGATTCACCTAACTGATTCTTGTGTTGGGATTTATCTTGCTTCTATGTCTTTGCACTATGGTTTGAGTGTCCCCTCCAATACTCATGCTGAAACTTAAACCCCCAAATCCAGTGTAATATATTTGGAGGCAAGCTTTGAGATATATTCAGAATTAGAGAAAGTCAAGTGTTAGGGCCGCACAATAGCTTGGTGGCTCTATCTTGCCATGTGATGTCCCCAGCTGTGTTAGGGGGCAGCAAGAAAAATCCTCACCAGAGACTAGCATAATGTTCTTGGACTTCTCAGCCTCTAGAATTGTGAGTAAAATAAACCTTTATTCTTCATGTTACCCCAGCTTGTGGTATTCAGTATATCAAGAGAAAACTTACTATGGTACCTTGTGTTTTCTTTCCATTAGAAGTGAAATCCAAAGGCTTGATTAGATTCCACTCAGACACAATTGTGTATCACAACAGGGAACTCATGATATCTAATTTTTCCCTTTAATCAGAAATCTTGACATAAATTGTGAAGCAAATTTATTGAAAAAATGATACCTACCCATACAAACAGATTTAGATAGACAAAAGGTATCAGGGGAAAGAAAGTCCTTTTCCTATATTATGTTTCCAATGACTACTCTTTCTTCTGCAGAAGGGAAATACTTCATCACTCTCCAGGGAACATATGTTCATTTACCAGCACATTTAGGAGGTCCTTCCATTTCCCAACATGCTGATTTATCTTGCACTTTTTAATGAGTCCAAGCTTTAATGTTATGTAGATGTTCGACAATTCACTTAATTAATATGCCACTATTGGATATTTAGATGGGTTCCAGGATGTACCTTTGCACATATATGAGAATAATCATAGGCTACATGCCTACAAGTGAAATTGTTCATCCAAAGGTGCGTGAATTTCAAATTTTGATAGATATGTTCAAGTTGCTTTCCCAGTAGTTTATGTTTTCACAGAGTATACATACAAAATGTCTTTTCCCTCGCACCTGCATCAACAAAAGTATTAATTTTTTGGTCTTCCTCAATGACAGGTGAAAAAGGCATATCATAGGCTTGGTGTGTACTTGCCTAATTTTGAATGTGTTGCTTCTTCTATATTTAATAGATCAAGTGGACTATTTCCTAGATTAAGGGAAGTCTCCCCAGTTTATCAAACATACACAATGTTTGTGGCAGGAAATCAGATTGCTTTAATCAATATGTTTATTATTCCCTTCTTTTTTTCCTGGTACTAGAAGATATAAAGCAATTATTTCCCCCACTCCAAATAAGGATACATCTGAGGGAAAGAAAACTTCATTTTCCTCATTGCTTTTGTTGTAATGTCCATTATAGCAACAGTCAGAGGGGTTTGTAGAAGCCCTACATGGCTGTGAGCACCAAGGGAGGTGGAAACACGAGAATTAAACGCTGACCCCCAGAACTTGCTCCGAGAGAGAGGACCTGTGGCTACCTGAGAAAGAAGAGTCAAGTTGGCTGTCCCCAGCTGGGGACAGTGCATGGCCACTCCAAAGCTCCTGCATGCTGTATCATTGCAGATCCAAGGACCTGGTCCTCACATAAGCCCTACTATGTACGTGCACCACACGTCCTGGGACATCTGGTTCACAGCAATGTTCCACATCTAGAGCTCGGTAGCCATCAAGCAGGGTGACAACACTAGCACTGAAGACCGTGGGGCTTTGTCTGGTCCCCAGTTTGGTGTCCACCTCTCATAACAACCACAAGTCCAAGGAAACGTGTGTAGTATTCTGAATGTTGTTGCTTCCCCTCAAAGCATCTGCATGGGTGGGGAGAGGGTCAAGGCGCCCTCACTGGAAGGATGTCTATTGATCCCCACTATATATTTTTCCATTTGATTTCACATTATTTAAAATGCATGTGTGCATATTTATATTGTTACATGGCTTACTTTATTAGTGTTTTCTTTTATGGTTTTGTGATCACAACTTTGATCAACATTGAACTTACTTTAAGAGATCAGCTCCCCCCACCCCCTGCCCCAGGTGGTTGACCAGTTGTCCATCATTGTTAACTCATCTAGCTCCTCCTCTCTGATTAAGTTGTTGTCTCATACTGTATTTATATTGTTCTGTGCCACCGTGTTAAATAATAGCAACCAGTGGTTTAAATTACTCTGTTACAATAGTGATTATCTGGAAGGGACACCCTTTTCTTACTATTCCTCTTTATCTAATTTTCCAAAATCCCCACAGAGTTTCCCTCTTTGTGAACTTGAGAATTTGTATATTTTTTCCCTTCCAGTCCTAATGGTTCTTTTCTTGGAGTATTACACCTTATTAATCAGCTTAGAGCAATTCAACATCTTAAAATATTAAGCTTTTCTATGAGCATGAGGTATATTTATTCATCATATTTTGTATCCTATAGTAACATCCTCAAAATTCCTTCAATAGGTCTCCTACATCCTTGTTAATTTTCTTCCTTGATATTTAATAATTTTGCTAAAAATTGTGGAATAGATCTTTTCCCATTATACTTTCAGTCATCAAGTGCACATAGAAAAGTAGTGACTTCTGTGTATAAATCTTTGCTCATCACATTACTGAATGCCATTGTTTGTAATAGCCTTGCAGATGATCTTCTTGTGATTTCTTGCTGTATAGATCTTTTATCCACACAAAATAATTTAATCTTTGCTTTTTCAATATTTTAAATTACATATATATGTATATATATATATGTATATACATATATATGTATATATGTATATATGTATATATGTATATATGTATATATATGTATATATATACACATATATATGTGTATATATATATATATATATATATATATATATATATATAGTTTCTATGGCCAGAACAAGGTAAGTAAGAGTGGACACATTAAGTGTACTTTCCAGGCTTTATTTTAGGGTATGATTATTAACTGAAGTTGAAATACTTTTCCTTAATATGTTTTCATTACATTTGATGTATAATTCAGTCATTATATAAATTATAGAGTCTTTTGATGTAGGAAAGCCTTCTTTAAAATTTTTTATGTTGGGGCTGGGGTGTAGCTCAATGGTAGAGTATGTGTTGGTCCTGGGTTCAATTCCTAGCACCTACATCAAACCAGAACAGAAAGCTTTATTGGTGTATCTGTTTATATCTTGAGAATGCTATCCACTTTACACTCACCAATATCCTACTGCAGACCCTGCACATGTTTAACAGCCTGGGATGGCTTTGTCTATCAACAGTGTCCCAACTATGAGTCTTCCAAGCAAAGCAGCACAGCAGCGAGGGTATTAAATCTTCACCTTGGTTTGATTTTCCACGGCTGCATGGTACTTCATCAAGTAGATGTCATGGGTCCTAACATGAGGCCCATCCTTGTGATATGCTTGATCTTATCTTGCTACTCACAATATGCATATCTTTTCAAGCTCATTTTTTCTTGTTATTTTTTTATTCATATTTTTCAATCCATGTCACTCCTGTGACTGTCACATTCTGAAGAATGATGTGTAATTATGTTTTTATGTATATCACAACTGTCAGTCTGACAAGCCAAAGAATTTCTTTATTCTTTCTGGAAGTCTAAATGCAATGCTGTTTGTTAAAATAGGCCTCAGCTGATTTGCAATTTGTAATCTCATTTAAAAAATTTTTTTAGTACGTGTTTATAGTAAATAATGATTACATTCATTGTCGGGAGTTGGTGTATGCGCAAGACATGTCTTAATTTTTTATCCCCTTTCCTCTCCTCTCTGCCCTTCTCTCTCCCTCTGATTTTCATTTTTATAGGCCGGTGGATCTGACTAAAAGCACTTCCTCAGCACCTACCATGCGGCATTCGCTTGCATGTCACACGGCTTCCAGCCTGGGTGGTGTGAAACTGGATGGATGTCTTGGCTTGTGCTGGTGTAGCCTGGAAGGAGGGACTCAGAGGGGAGGGCATCTTCAAGGTCACCCCCTCATTCTGCCCTTTTCACAGCGCCACACTCTGCCCTCTCCCACAAGCTCAATCTGCTAATTGGCAATTCAGTGAGCATCCACTCTGGAGCGTGGTGTTGGGGACCAGGCTGCACTAGAGCATGTCCTGAGAGAGCTGCCACCACCCTCGTGACTTCATGATGCCCCTGAATGTGTCCGGAGTGCCCACCACATCCCAGGCTCTGGGTTTAAGAACCCTGTCATCTCACTTACCTCGCAGAGCACCGCAGGAAGGTACTTCCATTGTTACCCTCATCTCCCAGATGAGGAAACGAAGGCACAAAAGTTAGCACCTGTCTAGTGTCACAGTCTGGAGCAATATTCCCTTAAAAATCCAGGCTTTTCTATCTGAAGGACTGTGCAAGGGGAAGGACAGGAAAGGTGTAACAACTGTCTCTAACTGTTGACAATGATATATGATGGAAACCATAAGTTTGGCCTGTGCGTATGTAGCAGAAAACCCTCCTCCCCAGCAGTAAATTTCAGTTTCTTAGTTGCTCAGCTAATAGTTTTGGTTACAGTTCTTGATACTTTTGTCTCTCAGAACCAGCTGGTCACTATGACACATATTGTAAGAACCAATCTCCAACTGACAAGCCATTCTGCCTCTGTACTTCGTGCTTGTTTACCCCATATAAGCCCTAGACCACCAAAGGCCAGGGCCTGATATTCTGGGAATGACCCCAATCAGTGCCTGTCAACGTAAATAAATCAGCCTCCAAATCCTGGGTGTCATTTTGGTGTTTCTGCTTGCTGTTGCAGGTACCCATATTTGGAGCAATAGGCATAAAATGTTGGTAAGTAGATTTCGTCTTTCTTTCTTTCTTTCTTTCTTTCTTTCTTTCTTTCTTTCTTTCTTTCTAACTAACCAGAAACACGTTTATCCAAGAGAAATTCCACACAGGGTACTGTAGAATTCCCAACATATTTTAATGATATACAGATACAGTTTATAGAACCACAACTTCCCACACTTGCGTCAATGTCTTTTCGCTCACTGTGTTGACGATGAAGTGATTCTGGTCATACTGTGCACCCCTTTGATGTCTCCAGCTGAATTTGCCCTCAACTTGCTGCCATCCTGCATGCGACACAGCCTTCCTGATAACACAAATCTGATCATCAGCACCAACGTCTTCCATAACCTGTGTTCTGAGAAGCTTCAGGTCCTGTAAGTTTGCAGGTCAACCTGAGCAGCCCTGTTACTGTTTCAAAGTCTGAAATGCTTTTCTAAACAACAGGTAGTAAAACCTGTTGGCCACAGGCAGTGAACTCACAGCAGGGAGTACTTCTGCTGGTGACTGCAGGAACCCAGCCCTGGGACTGCTGCATTCAAGAGTAATCACACCTGTCAGTAATCCAAACGGAGACTATTGCGTGTTTGATCCCAGGAATGGAGATTGTGCCTACCTTATGTTCAGTCTTTTTTCCTCTGAAGTTCTCTCTTTCAAAAAGAATGATTAGCATCTGAGAAAGTTCAACCTCTGTAAAACAAAGAGACTTGAACTTTGCTCCAGGCTAACATCCCATCGCAGAGAGACAGGAAGTGGCCTTTTCCCAACACATGCTGATGACCAGAAAAACTCTCCAGCTGTCTTCTGCAACTCTGCAAGACTTGGTAGAAAATGAATCATCAGCTTGTTGGCTTTCAGAACCTCGGCTTTGGCCTTGAAATGGTGGTTCCAAAAAACTAAATGAATATGATTTTGTTTCCTTGGGCCCGTGAAGAAATTCAAACATAGGGGTTGAACAGAAGAGATCCTACAATTTCTCCCGCTCAGTTCTCAGAACTGGTGGGCAGACTTTCATTGGGAACACGTGTTCTCCTATGAAGCCAAGGTTCTCTTGGGTCACTCTGTACACTGACTGACTTCACTCTGAACCCCTTGACCTTAGTAACAACTCCTAATTCCTCAGTGCTGGAACCTTGGGACCAAAGCTTTTGTCACTGTATGTTGCCATGTGAGCATCTGAAGAATCCCCTATGGTGGGTTGTGAAGAGTACAGTCCTCCACTGTGCCCTTTCTGTCTTCCTAGTCCTGTTCCTCCTTCTTCTAGCAGGTGCTGATGATCTATAACCCAGGTTTCTCATAAGCAACCAGATCCTCTCAAACCGCCACAGACCCCACGGAGTAGATTTCTGGCTAATCCATGGAAGAGCTTTCCAAGGATGAGAGGAGTTTTTAAAAGAAATGAGTGATCTGGAGAGGGTCCAGAGAGAGGCTGGTGGGCCCTGGTGGGAGCTGCCATCTGTGGTTCAGTTCAGTCAGTCACAGGGCCCCCAAAGACTGACATGTGGCAGGTGATTCACGCTTTAATTTCTGTCAGCTGCCATTGTCTAGCATGGATAGAACCATGATGTTCAAATGGATTCTGTTCTCAGCACCACAGAAACAAATACATCAGGATTTCCTGATTGAGTCATATTAAGAAAATTTGATAAAAACATTTTAAACTCAACAACTTACTGTATATCTTTTGTTTGTTTTTGAGACAGGGTCTCACTGTGTAGTCCAGGTGGCCTTAAATTCACTGTGTAGCCCAAGCTGGCCTTGAATTCACAGCAACCCTCCTGCCTCAGCCTCCCGAGTGTTGAATTCAGCCACCACATCCAGCTAATTTATTATATATCTTAAGCAGAACTAGAAGAGAGGAATTTGAAGCCTCCAAGCACAAAAAAGGTATATAAGGAGATAGAAATGCTGATTACCCTGTTATACAGTTTATAATATATAAAGTTGCTTAATAGTTGTACAACTTTGTATATTTATTATAGGTCACTTAAAAATAAAATAAATACTTCACAGTCTGCAACAGAAATATTTGGATTGACTCATAAAAGCAACAGCTGTGTACAGGAAAAGATGGGGGAACATCCTGGTTGAGAACTGAACTCCTGAGCAGGACTGTGTGGGTTCGAAGCCCAGCTGATCAACCCCACACCTAGTGCAGTGTGACCCAGGAAGTGGTGGACTCACTCACCCACCCACCACTGTGCTACAAACACTGTCTCCCTGCCTCACACACAGGGCAAGGCCTGTGACAGTGCGGAACAAATTCTTATTATGATTAGCCCAAAGAACATCCACAGAAGTTAAAACCCTCAAGCATTATATGCAGTAAATTATTTTTATTTTTATTTTTATTTTTATTAATGGTCGCAGCTGATCCATTGTTATGAACAAAAGAGAAATGGCAATTAACACAAACCTAAGGCAAGAAAATATCAGACCAAGATGGATTTGGACTCTGACTTTTTAGAAAGGTCTTCAGAATTTTATCAGTGTTTATTTACGTTACATAATCAACCTGTGTGTGTCACTGGCCATCTGTCATTCTGCCTAATACACGGCCAAACAAGGAGAGTCAGAGCAGCATAGGTCATGATCCTTGTCCTTAGATGGCCTAAACTCCAATTAGCAGTGATTAGAAAGACACAATTTAAAAATCTCTAGGATCTAATGGTCCCTTAAAAGAACAGTGATTATTGAATGCATTTGCTTCGGCAGGGAGTGTCTGATGTTGTGACTGGGCTGCGTGCAGCGTGTTTGCATCCTTTCTTCAGGCTGCCTTGAAGCCTTGCACAAAGCAGCGAACAGCACAGCACAGCACTGGGGCACAGCCCTCGGGATCCTGGGGCGGCAGCTCCCGGGCTGAAGATGAGGACTAGCTCTTTGCAGGCTCCAGCCTGGGAGGCTGTGTCACTGCAGTATCCTGTCACTGTGCCTTAGATGTCTGGCTTTGATAGTGAAGGACAGAAGGGTCTGCCTGAAGCTGGCAGCAGATTCTCCCAATACTCCCTGTTAGCCCTGTGTTGAAAAACATGTATCATGAATTAACTAAAAGATCCATTCTTATTTTATAAATCCAGCATCGTAAATGTAAATACACATATGTATGTGCGCATATCCGAGAGAACGTGTGCATTCTCACACATGGGTGTTTTGGCGGATGATGAGGCTGAAATACAGGCCTTCACCTTTCCAAGCTCTTCCAATTCCTAAATTATACTGCTTGTTATAGTGAGTTATTTTTATCATGAAAGAGTGGGTCTCAAGGCCTCCTGAATTATGAGATTCCAGAGAGCTTGCCCTGCCCCTCCCACCATGATGGGACCCAGCCAGAAGCCACTCTCTGCAAGAAAGGGCTGAATGCCATGCCTGCCAGCACCGTGTCTGGGACGTCTAGTCTTCAGGACTGTCAGAAATAAACTTCTGTTGTTTATAAGGAACCCGGTTTATGGAATTTTGTGATAGCATCCTGAACAGACTGAATAAGATAAAAATAAAATGCGAAAGGTGCTAGGAGGGGGTGACTTTTATTTTCATTTTATCCACTTCCATACTGTTTGAATTTGCATTATCATATATATCCATGGTGTGGTAATGAGATAAAATAAAAGTAATAAAAATTCCTACCTTGCTCTAATCCAGGGTTTGGTGTGCATACTGAGAGCACTTCCCCAGCTTCCATGTTTTTCTGAAGCAGATGGCAAAAATCCCCTTTCCGGGGCCAGCTCCTCCGCAATTGCCCTGATGTGGTAGGGCTCGAACCCACAGCACCCGCCGATGTACCGGACCCCCAGCTCATAGGCCTCTCTGGCGTATTTCTGAATATCCCAGCGGGTGGCGACTCTGGGCTCCAGTCCTGTGATATAATAGTTACAGCATTTCTGTCCCTTTTGTCAAAGGCATTCTTTCCAATCAAAG
The DNA here is from genome assembly GCA_004027295.1 of Dolichotis patagonum. Lineage (NCBI taxonomy): Eukaryota > Metazoa > Chordata > Mammalia > Rodentia > Caviidae > Dolichotis > Dolichotis patagonum. Next base: position 113,625 of record PVJX010001440.1, on the reverse strand, counting down.
ACCTGTCACCTTAGTTATGCATCCTCGGATAACTTGTGTTTGATAACACTCAAGGCTTTTGTCTTAATGCAGTGTCCACCTCTACAACTACCTGTGCTTCGTCATAGCCATTGCGTTTTGTCGCAGTGAGAAACCCAAGGCCCCTCTCTGTGTGGGAGCTTACCAAAGGGATATTCCGGGAGGTCCAGGAAGCCCCCTTTGCCACAGTCGGGCGTGTGGAAGCCCAGGGGCTGCGCCATCAGGTGGGGGCTCAGCCCCGAAGCCTCCAGGCCCTGCTTCATGAGGCGAAGCGTCTGCAAGCTGGTTCCGGGCCCGAATCTGCAGTTCACACCAACGATGTCAGCCCCTGCACAGGGAGCAGACCGATCACACTTCATCCTTTCTCTGTGTGTTCCCTTTGTGAAAGTCAGAAGCTGTCTGAGAATTAGCTCTCCCAAGAGTAACCGATGAAGCAATTGATTCCAGCCCGTTCTTTTACTCCCTTGCCGTTCTCTTACTGATCTCACAATATTAAACCACATTGCTAAGGTTCCTAAACAGTCGCTGGGCCACCCTCACACCACGGGTTCAAGTTACCTGCTTTTGCCAATTCCACGGCACACGCCCCGGGTGTCACCCCATGCATGTCGCCCTCGGGGCCGATGCACATGGTCACCGCCACAGGCTTGCCCGATTCTTTCAAGACTTCCACAGCCCACACAGCTTCTTCCACATGCTCAAAATACTAAGAGAGATGTCACTTTTTCTACTGGTCTAAGTATAAAGTAGAACGATAGAGCACCAGCATCACAATGACTACACATAGGCGCTAAAGCCTGCTAAGAAGGCATGTGTCTTCAGCACTCTGATGAAAGGGTACCTTTCTGAGTGAATAGGTTAATTCCTTCAAAGATAATATATAGATTTGCATTCAGGGGTCTTTTTTTTTTTTTTGTACTGGGAATTGAACTCACAACCTTGTGCTTACTAGGTAAGGGCTTGAGCCATGGAGCTAAATCCCCAGCCCATCAGCAGCCATCATTTAGTGAAATGATGACTGTTAGTAAAACACACATAATTGTGTATTTGAAATCATGATTTTGAAGGACTGAAAATTTAGCTTGTCAATTTTGAGCTCCTGTTCCATGGAACTAGGGTAATCTGAGAAACAATGGGCAGGTGGTCATGTGCTGTGTCTGAAGGCATTTTTACATGTACTTCTAGTTAGCTGGCGGGAAGGGGAGGGAAGTACATTTTCCCAGAGAAGCCAGCACCAAACAGAGCAAAAGCCACTCAGAAGCCTTGCCAGTGGTGGCCTGGACACCTGGTCTGCTGAGGGCACACAGGCTCTTCCTGCAGCACTCCAATCCCGAAGCTGACTTCGAGGAAAGTAGAGAAAAGCTGGCAGCGATCTCTGATTCTTCCCTCCTGGTTTAGAAACAAACTTGGCAGAAGCAGTGTGTGAGGAACGACAGGCTATGAGAGGCTCCTGAACCCGCAAAGCTGTGTCCCTCACGAGGACACGGTGGGCGGCAGGCAGCAGTCTCTGCCGATGATTTCCTCCAGTGGTTCAGCTGGGCCTGGTGGCTCTGGGCCTTGGGGAGGCCGACGAGGCTGGGTCTGCCCTGGAGTGAGCGGGATGGAGGGGAGCACTGGCCCCTGTCCGTGGTTCAGGGTGAAGTAGGGGTGAGGGGCTAAGCCAGGCAGCAGCAGCTGTTTGTTGGCAAATGGGAATGAGAGCTTTGCTTTGGGTAGAGGGAAGAGAATGTTCTAAATCTCCCTGACCAATGCAATTCTTCAAATGTCGTGTTCTAGCTGGAGGGAAAGTAGAAGTAGAAATCGAAGAAGAGAAGGGAAGGAGCCTTCCTCGTGGGGCCTGGGTGAGCACGGTAGCCAAAGACAGGGGTACCTTAGTGCTCACCCATAATCACTTCAGGGAGGCACAGTGAAGGTACTGAGAGCTACAAGTATCAATGAAGTCATTTTGGTTGGAAAGGTGGTGAGTCACAAGGCAGCCAACACCCGCAAGTTTGAGCTTCCAAGCCAAGTCCTGGGACAAAATTTTTGCATCAAAATGTGTTGAGTACCAAATTCAAGGAGTTTCAAAGCAGTGGAGTACCAAGATCTGACTGTGCCTTGCTCCCTGTCTCTGGCACCTCCCAGCGTGGCCTTGCTCTCGGGGAGGGAGATGCCTGAGCCCTGTGCACTTCCTCTTTGAAGGTCCCCAAGCCAGCCACTGCAGCCACCCACACCTTAGAGAACAGAGGCTATGTCAGGCCTCCCTGGGTCATCCCTTGGCCTCACAGGAATCCAGCCTACAAATAGGAGAGTACTGGCTGGCCCTTGACGCACTGCTGGATGCCGCTGACCACGCACACGCAGGACGCAAGCACATGAGGCTAGCCAGCACTCTGACAGAAGCTGAGGTTGGGCAGTTAGACTCCAGCACTGGGCTTACCTCTGCAATCAGGAAGTCCACATTTTTCCTGGTGAAAACTTCCAGCTGTAGTTGGAAAAGTTTTTTAATTCGAGCTTCATCCTTGTGGTATTTGTACACTGATGACTGGCAGACTCCTCCCGCCACCAGAGCATCACCTTTGGAGGCCACTTCCCTGGCCAGATCACAAGCGGCAACATTTGCCTCTTCCCACTGAGGTAAGAGAGGACAAGTCAAGATGGTGAAATGTGAAATACAATAGCTAACAAAGGGACAAAGTCACTCATTTATACTGCAACATGAAAGGCCAGCAGAGCCTCTGGGTACAACCCACAACACAGGCGTGGCATTATATTGCCATTGTAATGTACTTACTACACCAAATCTTAATAAGTGCTTATTTGTTTCCCTTTATGTTTGAGCATGGCCCTCTTCATAATAGGTCTACACCTTTCTTTTTTTTTTTAATTTTTTTTTTATTTTGTGTTTTTGAGACATGATCTCACCATAAAGTTAGGCTGGCCTTGAACTTGCTGCAATCCTCTTTCTTCAGCCTTCCACACGCTGGGATTATAGGCACCACCATACCCAGCAGGTCTACGCCTTTGTACTAAGCGTGGATCGTGGCCCACAGCCATGGTAACCCCACAATAATAAATATAACATTTACTAGCACCCATTAGATGTTGGTTCATTAAACAAACAAACAAACATCTACGTTTACAACAACTAACACTTGGCACTTGCAAGATATTTTACACACTTCTGTACCCTTCATCTTGTCCACGCTTCTCCACAGGTCTGTGAACACAAGGCTGCTGTTATTCAGTGCTGCAGTGAGTGCAATGCTTAATGCAGGGAAATGTCCTACACAGTTTCCCAGGCAACAAGAGGCAAATCTGGGTATCAAACCTAACTCATTCCTAGGCCAGAGCTGTGTTCTTCAGTCTCTGGACAGGCAGAGAAGAAAGAAATGAAGAGGAAAGAAGCATCCACAGTGTTCTTTCTCCAGAAGCACAGCCCAGGTCAGCCCTGTCCTCCAATGGCCAGTTCTGTCAGTCCATCCTCTCCTCCACCCAAAGGGCAAGAAGAGCTCCTTTCCACCATGCTGAGTTAGCAGGCACTGCGGAGGATTCTGTCCATGGTGCAGGAGCACGGGTGCAACTCACCTGGTTTTCCATGTTGTCCTCACTGGCAGAAAAGGTGAACGTCTGCATGACATTTGACCCCGCCCTCAAGAATTCCATGTGAAGCTGACGAACTACAAAACAGTTAGAATAGAAATTAAAAATAATAATAATAATGGCAGGAGCTACTACTTTGAGCTACCTCAGCAGCAACCTCATTTCCATTCTTTCAGTAGACCCAACTGCGAAATCAAAGGGACGCAGGACAAATGTGCTGTCTAGAGGTGCCCTGCCATCCTCATGAGACTGAGCGCATCACCCATCTCTGTCTGGAGAGGCTTATCACACACCTGAAGCGCCTGTGGAGGACACTAGTGTGGCACCCACCTCGAGCAAGGGGCGGGGGTGGCTGAGGCAGGAGGATCACAAGTTTTAGCCTAGTCTGGGCAATTTAGTGACCTCCTGAGACCTGATCTCAAAAGGGGGTGGGGGACTGGGGTTGCTCAGTGCAAAGTTCAGTCCCCAGTTCTAAGTGGGGGAAAAACAGCAGTTTGAACATAGCCTTGAGCCTCTCAGAAAATCATCCCTTTCTTTCTCTTCTCCACCTTGACTCCATTCCACACCGTTGTCCTTGCTATCTCAGCACTTTCTTCCAAAATTGAGAACAAATTCTCCTTGGCTCAAATAAAAACTTCCTGTAAAGCACCAGAGAGAGACCTTAGTCCTGCCCCTCATAGAACCCTGGCAGTCTGCAGAAGCGGTGGGAAGGACACCTGTGCCTAAGGTACCCTAGGCATCCTGGGCGCTCACTCATGGGCCCTCACAGCTGGCCCACGCCCTGCACTACAGGACACATGAAGAGCGAGTCCTTGGAGAGGCCCAGGGACTGAGGAAAGGCCATGCAGCTGGTCAGGGGAGGATTAAGGCAAGACCCTAGGTTTGCCTGGTACACACATGTATGAGTAAAATCAGTACCACTCAAGGCTACAATCCTAGCTTGTATTTAGTTTTTCCATATTCTTGGCTTTATTTTCCCCTTTTAAAAGCACAAACGCACAAAAAGAAGATAGAGTTAAGGTTCCAATTTGATGTTATCAATCAGTCCTGTAAGTTACTTCCTTCTGCGCTCACCCTGCCCCCTGGCCAAAAGCGTGCTGTAAAGCTGATTATTCCGCTTCCTGCTCACCCTAAACCTGGCTGGGAGTGATGTGTTAGGTTGATGACTGCCATTAATCACTCTCACTATAGGGGCGGCTGGAGTGTGCACATCAGCAGGCAAGATGAGCAAGAGCAGACACTTTTTACTATTGTAAGGAAACTCCTGCATATCTGCGAGTATTAAAATGTAAATTTTAGCACTGTTTATATAAGAAAATGCCAGTATGTGTGGGAGGGTGAGAGGGGAGAGGAAGGGGAGAGGAGGGAGGAGAGGGAGAGAGAGAAGGCGGTCATTTCTTCAACATGCTTTAGCTCACATCCTGCCATTGTCTCCAAAACTTGGCAATTGTGCCAGTGAAACTTCCCTTAGAAATGCCCACTATCACTTCTTGATTTTCTCCTACTTAGATTTATGCACAATATCACTCAGATAAAGACTCTGGGGTGATGCAAGGCCAACCTGCATCTGGATGCTCTACCACGGCTTCCGGAGTCCAGAGCCCCGCCTTCACATAGCCCCGCTTCTCCAGAGTTAGGAGGAAGCTGCCGTCCCCAATCACCACCTCGCCGCGGTCCAGACGGTCCAGAATACCCTGAAGAGGAGAGAAAAGAAAATCACCTGAGCTCTTCCCACAAACTACTTTTTTCTTTTTTAAAAGCAATTTTGAATTGTATAAAAGGTGTCCTTGGAGCCACAGTTCTGTTAAAACTGGGTCTAATAGTATTTCAGAGAGAGTAAGCAATCTTGGCCAATACAGGGATCTTTTTTGTGCAATCAATCAAATGGTCTATTTGTTTCTCAGTTATTCTGCATCAAATTATAGTGAAAGTGCTGATGTCCTGGTAATTATTTTCTTTATTCAACATGTTCACGGGCATACTGCTAGTTGCCTTACTAATATGCATTCTCCCTTTTCTCTGCTAGTATGTTCATGTGGGAAGACAATATACTCAGTTTAAAAACATTTCCCAGGCTCCCTGCTACTGGGATGGCCTTGGACACAGCACAAGCTGGGAGACAGGCAAAAGGTGGCCGAGGACCTGTGTGAAGGCACTGCTCTCCTGAGCTGGTGGCCACTCCCTCCCTTCTTGTCTCTCTTTTCTTTCCTAACCAGAAGTCAGTGTAGCACATGGGGTACAGCGGGCATGTTGCAGCCTTGCCACCGGAAACCCCTGCTAATATTACAGGCAGCCAAGTGAGCCAGGAATTAATAGACACTCAGAGAGTGATGGGCCCTGGAGATGAAGAGCAGTATAGGATTACAGTGTGATTTGCACTCCTAGTCCAGCGGACCCAGAGAGTATAGGAGGGACCCAGAACATCCAGACCCTCCCTTCCATCCCTCTCCAGGAATCTTTGTCCTTTCTACATTAGAAGTTATAGGTAAGCTAAAGTTAATAATTTCTGCCTACGTGACTTGTTTCCCTATTGGATCAATGTTAGCAAAGTGACTATCGCTGGACTCTTATACGCTGATTTTTCTCAGACCTGTGTTGTACCCATGTGTGACTTTTGCTGTATAAATTACCCCCAGCAAAGGGCCTCAGCAGCTACCCACTCAGGACCCCTCCTGGAAATCCAGGAGCTCTTCTTATTGTTTCTAGTAAAGCTCTGCTGACCTCCTCCTTCTCTTCGTGATTCCGTTTCTCCTCTCGACATCTCACAGTTGGGAGTTGCTTTCCCATCGCACAGGGCTGGTGGAGCTACCACCGACAGGAGCCTGGTTTCTCAAAGACTTTCCCAAGTCCCCTCCAGTCTCACCTCTGGACCTCTAGCAGGGTGGGAAACATAGACCCCATATTTGTGTTAACTAAGTTAACAATCAAATTTAACACTGTTCATCAAACAGTTCCAGAGGAGGTAAATGTTATTCCGGGCTATAGGTCAACCTGTCACCTCCATGACCAATCTGTCACAGGGTTGCACCAGTGTCTCTCTTATGAATTTCTCATGTTCACCTACCACTGGATCATTGGGATGGTCTCCAACCCATGCTGGCCTGCCCCTGCCTGTCCTGCAGCATCTAGTTACCTGGCTCTTTCCTCACTTTCACTGTAGGACAGGAGGGGATGGAGACACATCTTACTTGTTTAGACCCCTGTGCTGTCTCACAAAGAGGGGCTCCTTATTAAAGTATACCAGCAGCTTAGCAGAGAGACAAAACTATTCTGAAAATGTCAGATGTGTCACATGTTCTAGAATTTTGGCTCTGAAGAAAAAATGTCACACCCGAACATAGGGGTTTTAAGAAAACTAAAGTACATATTATGACCTCATGGCATAAAGTGAGACATCTTCCCTTGCCATATGGATGTCTGTGTTTGTCAAACACTTCAAACATGCCACTTCAAGCTGATAGTAAAATGATGAAGTCTTTAGGATTTGTATTCAAAGCATCTCCTAGTCCCTCCCTCCCTGTTGCACTAACTACCTCAGTTAATTAGTGCACTGGTATGAGCTAAGGGCACTTTAGGATGATAAGGACGGAGCACGGAGCACGCAGAACAAAGAACACTAAAGGATTCTGCAGAGCGCTGAGATTTGTTTGCATCTCTTCCCTCATGTTGGCGGTGAGCCTGCCTTGCCCTGGAAGCATTCGTGCCTCCTTTCTGTAGACATCAACACTTTAGTGCTCTGAATTGGAGACTGGCTTCTGGGCCATCTATTCATGTTCAAAGGAGGACAACTTCACCTTGCAGCAGAGGGTGGCCTGAAGACTCAGTCTGTCCAAAATATCTGCCAACTGCCTGGAATGGCCAGGAAGACAGCACTTGTGGATTAAAAGTCTGGTTGGAGTTCTCTGTGGTGCTTAAATGAATTCTTAAAGTGAACTAGCTATCTGAGAGAGGGAGATTACCTCCCACTGACACCTTAACCCCAGGTGCACATTACCAGGACCTACCATGCCAGAATTGTGGTAACACAAGAGCAGAGAACCCCAAGGACCTGCACAGGGACTGACATTTAGAAACATCTTTTAAAAAATGAATTGTAAAAATGGATGCAGCATCTGAGAAAACTGAGAGAAGTCAGCACAAGGTTCTTTACTTCTTTATCTTTTCATTAACCTCCTTTCCTTCACTTTCACAGTCAGAGCATATCTCGAAACAAGTTTTTGAAATCCGTGTTTCACACCATGTCACCTGGACCACCTGGACCATGGGGTGTCCTCCCTTGCCGTGTGACACTACTGCTGTCATCCTCGTCCATCACGAATCTCTTTCCACATGTGCCAGAGCATTTCACTTGTCTCACGCGTGTCTGAGTGGCTGCTGGATGACCCCAGCCATAGGCCCTAATTCATGTAGTGTTCCCTACTGCAGGGTAGCTTTTTCTTTTTAGATGACAAATTCTCTCTTTAGATGACAAATTTTAGAATTAAAATATCCCTTTAAATATTCACATTTTACAGTGCACAGAATAGAAAAACACAAGACCTTGTACAGGCTTAAATACTCGAGTTTCTGAAGAGCCAAAAAGGAAAATAATGGGCTACCACAAAGCTATTGTGTATGGTAATTTGTTTCTCCAACGAGTAGAGATTAAAGTACTAAATGTACTCTTTGGACTTCTGATTCTTGGTCCAAAACTGCACGACTAGTATAGTTTAGTTAAGAAGTTGCTAGGCTTTTGGATATTCCTCTACAGTTTCCTTAAAAACAGTGCAACCTTAACAGACTTACAGAGCACAGATTACTTTCAAACTGTCATCATATAAAGGACATTCGCTAGGGGCAGTAAACATATTCCATAGTTAACCATATGTGCCAATTAAGGAATAAAAATTAAAATTTCTAATGCTTTATTGCATATTGATTAAACAAATCTTTGACTATACCACAATGTAAAACGTTTAAAAAGATTAAATTCCTTCCTGTAACCAGATTCAGGGTGAAGGGATGGCTTCTCCTAACATTTTAGTACTAAAGAATAGACGGTGCCCATTCCCAGCCTGCGCACCCCTGCCCATTCTGAAGGTGGCTCTGAGGGGTTCCCGGGCCGCTGCTGCTCGCTCTCAAGTTAGTTGGGTCCACTCTAGAAAGGTTTGGTCGTCCTTTCCCTCCATCTCGCACACCAACGCTGCAGAAATAAAACTAGAAGGGCCCCGAAAAGGAGATTCAGCGGGTTCTTGGGGAAACTGAGGCTCACAGCGCTCACCCAGGCCTCGCTAAGGCGTCGGGGCTGCGCTTGGGACCCAGACAGGCTCTGCACCCCGGCCTGGCCGGGAGACTGGGGAGGAGGAGGAGGAGGAGGAGGAGGAGGAGGAGGAGGAGGAGGAAGAGGAGGCACTCACCCTCCTGGCCGCGGGTTCTCCGCCGGGCGCCATTGCCAGCTCTGCGGGCGCTGGGACGGGACGCGCGGCCCAATCCCGCCACGCCCAGGGTGGATCCGCCGGCCTCCTGATCGCCCTGGTTACCGGGCCGCGCAGGCCACCCGGTCACCCCCGCCGCCCCGGCAGCCCGGCTCCTGCCCGCCTCGCCATGCTCCGCGCTGCGGCGCGCCCGCTGCGGGGCCTCGCGCTGCCGCGGGGTCCCGTCCGATCCCCGGTTCGCCCCCTGTCCTGGGGACCCGCTCAGGATCGGGGCTCAGCCCGCGCCGGGTGAGTGGGGCTCCCGCGCGGAGCCGGCGTAGGGAGGGTCGCGCGCAAGGTGGCCTCGTCCGGGTCCCCTCGCTGGGCCTGGGGTTCGCAGCCTAAGAAGGCAGGAGCGGGCAGCGAGAGCTTTGCTTCCTAGGGTCAGGGGCTCCGAGAGGGTCCGTGGCAGGGCCTGGTCCACCTGCCCGGATGCTGTGCCCTTTTTTTTTTTCCCCTCGTACAGAGGATTGAACTCGCGACCTCGCGCTTGCAGGGGGCCGGCGCTTATGTTGCTGAGCTAAACCCCCGCCCCGTCTGCCCTGATCTTAAGGCTGCACAGTTTTCTGTGCTCAACCTGCGATGTAATTCAGCAACCCACTCCTCAACCTTTAGGCCCTGAGCTGCTAGCGACTGAAGGAAAGTGGATGGGAAGGTCTTATGCGCGCCTGTTTGGACACGCTCCGCAGCCCACCTGTAAAATCAGTTTCTAAAGGTGAAACTGACTTGAAAGCCCAAAAGGTTACAAATTCACTGAAAGATGGCAGGACTCTCACCCCCCCCCCAGGTGCTTTTGCCTGCCCCACTGGTTCCTACAGCGGCAACCGCTGTGTGTCTGCCAGGTCTGACAGGAGACAGTGGCGCTTTCTCCTTGAACTGTCTGTATTTAAGTAGCGCAGTGCTCTGTGGATTCTGCAGGGCTTCTGTTCACTAGTGCAGCTGACTCCATATTTACGTAGTCATACCGGAGATTGAACGCAGGGCTTTCACAATGAGCTACATTTTCAGCCCCTTTAAAATTTGTTCTCAATTACTTTAAAAAGTAATTGTGAGACAGCATGTCACTAAGTCAGGAAGTTGCCCAGGCCAGACTTGCCATCTTCTGCCTCAGCCACCCACAGTGCTGGGTTGCAGGTGTATACCACCTCTGTGGGCTCTCAATTTTATTTTACAATCTAAAACCTGAAATTGTGGAAATCAAATGACCAGTTTTTGACATCCATCTATCCGTCCATCCTCCCATGTTAAATATTTAATGTGACGTTCAGTGTCGGCCCTGGTGCTAGGAACATAGGAGCTGCCTGGGACTTGATCTTATACTTCTGGGCTTCCATTTGCTTATCAACAAAACAGAGATTAATATTTGCTCTGCCAGACTCACAGGATTGTTGCGAATTTTAAATAAGAGATTACATGAGGGTCCTATAAGACTGTAAAACAACATAAAAATACTTATAATAATAATGGTACTTTACCTCAAGCAAAAGGACAGAGAAATTTAACTCATGTGAGCTGATTTGTTTAAAAGTGACTAGATGTTATATTCAGGATTGCCCCAAAATATATTTTACTCTATTCATGTAGCAATGTGTGATTTTATATTCAACAGATCCAACTTTAAATCATTTTATTTCTATTACATGTTCTTTATAGACCCAACCCCCAAACTATCAAGAAGATGCTTGATTTTTGGAAGGCACTCATTCAAACAAAGTGACAATATAAAAATGTTTCCATTTCTGAGTAAGGGAAAGAGGGTGTCAGGTAGGTAACAAGGAAGATGGAGAGGATCAAAATACATTACACACATTGAAACCCCAAAACATGGCACTGGAGGGGAGGGTGGGCAAAGCGAACAATGGTCACGAGTGAGCGAACTGTGAATGTGTGAATCTGCCAAAATGAAACCCATTCATCTGTAAATCCAATAGGCACTAATAGAAAGAGAAATGAAAACAACAAAACCCATGTCTAACATAGGAAGGACACAGGCACAGGTGACGTGGGTTTTTTTGTTTTGTTTTGTTTTGTTTTGCACTGCTCTGACTTAACTGGAGTCTGCCTGTATTTATACCATAGCTTTAAAAGTTACCTAGTCTGGCATGCATCATATATGGTGGGAAGAAGAAATATGATGCCTCTGATGATGTTTTATCCTGTTTTGCAAACTGATAGCCGCATTTTGCAGAGCAGGAGATGGTGAGACCCTTCATCTACATTTTCCTAAAATAGTTATTCAATTGTAGTGGGTGCTCAAATCTAGATTTTCTGGTCTTAAGTTCTTTATTCTTTTTGTTTCACCTGACCACTGTCCTGAAATAAATCATATTTTTTCTTTGAACCCACAAAAATGCATCTTTAAAATTATTGTCATTTCTATAAGATCTACCCAGTCCATGTAAAAATGGATTTTTGTGCAAAATTTTTATGCATACATTATATTTTTTTCCTGTGAAGCATACAAAGATGGTAAAGGTCATTTTAAAACAGGCTAAATGAGAGTTAGTTGAACATATTATAGCACAAGAAAATATAGAAGTGTTCAAGGATCATAAGGTTATTTTAAAAGCACCCATGGATCAACTTAAACTTTTGCTAACCAATTCTGGGAGAATTTGGCATTAAAATAAATGCTAAACAGTAATTGGTTACAATCCACTGAATACCGTGAATAGCCACAAGTTGATACTGACACAGAAAACAAGCAGTACCTGAAGGAAGTAGTGCTCCTGGTTGGGTGACAACTGTAAATGTAAAGGAGCGTGACCAACCAGGTGCTAAAACCACTTAGGAAGTGTTTGATAAGGAACAGGACATTTTTCATGGTCTCAAGGGAACACCATATATTTATACTTGTGATGACAAAAGAGAATGTAGTAACTTTACCAAATAAACCAGAGAGCCACCGCCCTAAGCAAGTCATCAGACATAAGCCACACCAAGGCTGGGGCACACAGCATCCATCCTGTGCCTCCTAATCACATACACAGGAGACCCAACATCACTTAGTGATGTTCTCATCACAAATGCGTGACCTAAATGCCAAACTCAGAAGAAGGTGAACTCTCCAGAGGAACTGTTAAAAATGTCAAGCTGGAGAAACACAAAGGAGGTCCTAAATTCAAGAGGACTAAAGATTTGATTCTTAACTGTAATTTGATACTTAAGTGGAAAAAGAAATACATATTACAATGTAACCAATACATTATTGGGATAATATACTAAGTTTTAATATGATTATAGACAAGATTATATCCGTGTTAAATACTCTCATTTTGATAACCATATTATAGTTATGTAAAAGAATGTGATTATATATGTGTACGAGTGTAGGAAATGAGTACAGGAATACTTAGAAGTATCTGGAATTTGCTCTGAAAACTGTACACATGTAATACACATATAAATATTTAGATATACATATGACATAATATATGGACATAATTGGGAGTACATCAGAGGTAACATTTCTCTTCTGAGTATTCTGAGAGTTTTTTCCTACAGTTTTTGCAACTTTTCTGCAAGCTTGAAATTGCATACAAGTAGAAAATTTACTTTCTAAATCAGTTAGTCCAATAATGAAGAGAAATCTCTAGTCTAGGTAAACTTTGAAGGCAGTTTAGATGGCTATTGCGACTTTTCAGTGATGTTATCAATATATTACATCCTTCCAAATAAAGGATAATAAAACAGATGGTATAATTAGTATCATTATATTAATTTTAAGAAAAGTGTCCATCTGGTTTTCTTCTTAGATTAAAATATACCTTAACTGAGTACAATGGCATGTACCTATAATCCCAGCTACTTAGGATGCTGAGACAGGAAAATCTCAAGTGTGAGGGCAGCCTGAGCAATTTAAGGGGATCCTGCCTCAAAATAAAAATCTTACAAAGGATCTGTAGTGTAGTTCAACTGCAGAGCAAGCACAAGGCCCTCAGCAAAACAAAACAAAGCAAAAAGCAATTTATCCTACAAATCACAATTTTTAGACTGTGTCACCAAAATATGAGGGAAATTTCCTCAGAATTTTAATAATTCACATTGTGAATCTCTACCTTAGAAATGAATGTAAGAAAAGGATTAGTAATTAAGAAAGAAGAAAAGAATTGGGTGGTGAATTGGTAAGCACTGGACAATAAGGAACATATGCTTCATTCATGTTGCACTTACTTATTACCAAGTGTCTTAGGAGCTCAGCACTCAGCACACTGCATTGAACCCACAGACCAAAGGACAGCTAAGGGGCACCTTGAGGGCCTGCTAGACGGACCTTTCTGCCACACCCTGGCCTCGATGGCCCTCCAGCCCCTGACCTGCCACATAGCCTGCCTTCCTTCCTTCCTTCCTACCTTCCTTCCTTCACTTAACCCGCTCAATTTGTCCTCAGTCAGCACTCAAATCAGCAGCCTCCTTCTCACCCACACTCACAGGACCCTGTGCCCTTTCCATCGCTGACTTTTCCGCAGCTGTGCTATTTGCTCCTCTCTCTGCCCGGCCGTGGTGTACATTTCAGAGAGCAGCAGCAGTGTCTGTTCTGGCTGGCCCTTGGCACCGTGTGTGGCAGGAGCTTGGGATGAGTGGATAGGAAGCCTGAGGAAAGAATGAGTAGGTGAAGGAGTGAGTGACATGGATGCTTGGCAGGAGGCAGCAATTAATCCCCTGCATCATGAACACTGTCTTTACTAGACTTGTATTTGGGGGGAGACTCATGTAGGAAACTTACAGTTAATAGAGGGTTGAGGTTTGACCATGATAATCATTAGACATACTCATGTTTTTAAATAAGCAAGATTATTCTCTAGATTCTTTGCAGATGAAGATGCTACCTGTGAATTTCTTCAGCTGTGTTTGTTCTGATGGTGCCCCAGGGTCCTGACCTAGGACTGCGCCAGCCCAGATGGCTCCTCTCCTCCCCCACCAGGGGTCTGGGTTCGGATGCCCAGGACGTTAAAGAGCACCATGCAAATCAGACTCACTGGGTGTTAGGAACAAGAGAACTGGGCTACCGGAAACATATCAATCAGCCAAGTAAAGTTACCATGTCCTGAAAAACGTGTCTTCCAGAGCAGAAAGCCCGCCTTTGCCTGCAGAAACGAAATGGAAAGACAGCGCGGAGACTGTGATCATCGGAGGCGGCTGCGTGGGCGTGAGCCTGGCCTATCACCTGGCCAAAGCGGGCATGAGGGACGTGGTCCTGCTGGAGAAGTCAGAGCTCACGGCCGGGTCCACCTGGCACGCAGTAAGCAGGGAACCCGCGCCTTCCTGAGCCCGAGCCGTGCTTCCCTCTCGAGGGCAGCCCTGGCCACCCTGGGCTCTCAAGAGAGCTCCTGCCGCGCCAAGTGGGGAAGCACGAGTGCCTGCAGCTTAGCGGGGTACCCCGGGACAGCCCTCAGTTCCTACTGGTTTCACGGTTTCATCTGGAACGTGTGGCTTCCGGGCTGCCACTCTATCCATGCGACTTCCAGCGAGTGACTTCAGTTTGCGTTTTCTGGTTGGAAGACAGCAATGTTGCTCTTAGAGCACGTTAGGCACACCGCTGGGCGGGTTTGGGCGTTGGTTACGCAGTCCTGCCTGGAATGTGTCTCATCCTTTCCTTCCAGCAGCCCCCAGTGCTTTCCTCTCTCTTCTGTCTCCCTTCTGCTTTCCTAGTCTCCCTTTCTCTGCCCCCTAGATGCCTTGTAGGATAGAAAACAGGAGCTATTTGCCTTTCTGAGTCTGGTTCATTTTGCCTAACTTTATATCCCCAATGTCTTTCACTTGCTGCAAACCACATGACCTCAGTTTCTTACGGCCACACATACCACATCTTTTACGCACTGTCTGCTGATGTAGGCTATAAAGTGGGAACAGCAGTACAGTCTGCAGGATAGGGTTCTGAGGAAGTGAGCACGTGTAAAGGTACTAAAGAGGAGACTGGCTAGGAGAGCCTGTCCAGAGGACCCAGGCCTTGCTCTGTCCTCCTGCTGGCATTTGTTGGTCCTTGTACCTCTTTTACTTAAGGTCCTAATTTTGTGTCATGAGACAGCCCTCAGTTCCTACTGGTTTC
The DNA here is from genome assembly GCA_004027295.1 of Dolichotis patagonum. Taxonomy (NCBI): domain Eukaryota; kingdom Metazoa; phylum Chordata; class Mammalia; order Rodentia; family Caviidae; genus Dolichotis; species Dolichotis patagonum. The sequence goes on along the minus strand of PVJX010001440.1, from coordinate 98,523 downwards.
ACGGTTTGAGACAAGGCCTTGGCCTCATGAAGACTCAGATACCCTGACAGTGCCTCGAAGCTGCAGCTTTTGTGTTGGATAAAACCCCAGACTAAATCAATTTTGCATACTTCACAATCTACAGGACTTTTCTAGTGCGGTGAGGCAAACTGTAAGCTGCTCAGGTAAAGACCCAGACTGGTCCTTGTTTTTTTTTTTTTTTTTCATCATTCAGTTATTTCCAAAGTCTGCAAAGGATGGAGGAATAGATTTGCAATGCTGGTGCAGTTTGCTTTTGGAGGAAGAGCTGGGCAGTGCTGGCCTTACTTATCACCCTGCCCGTGAATGGCTGTCCTCCTGGAAACAGAAAGGTAGAGGAGACTTGCTTAGGGCATTTGGTATCCAGAACCTGCCCAGCTGCCTGGCCAACTCTCTCGGTACCTGACCCTCCCTGACTTCCCGAATCAGATGGTCAGAGGCTTCAGAAGATCACACCAGGCTGGCTCCTCTCATCTGGCCCTCATTTCTCCATCTGGACAGGGCCTGCCACCCACTCTGTCCAGCATGATTGTAGTCTTCCTAGCAAGCAGCTCTCTGTAGGTTCTTCCTTGGGTCACTTCCTCCTGCTAGCAGGGAGGGTCAGAGGAGCCACCAGCATGCCTCGCCTTTCTCCAGGCTTCAGGCTATCTCGTGGAAGCAAAGTGACCTCAGCCCTCCTGTACCTCTTCCTCAGTGCCTCCAGTTACCCACGGGCTAAGATTTGTGAGGATCCCTCGGTCTAGGTGAGGCCATCAAGGATTGAAACCCAGCCCCTAGCTGCTGCAGCTCAAATGGTGGGAGGAGGACAGGGAGCACCCAGCAGTGCCAGAGGGCAAGAAGGGACACAGGTGAGGGGTGAAATCTGAGGCAAGAAAGAAATCTGAGGAGAAGAGGGGCCGTTACTCCAGGAGGAGACAGCAGGCAGAGATGAGAAGCATGAATTGTGTCTTGGGATGATGGAACAGCAGGATTGTCCAGGGAAGAAACTTAGGCAGGAGGAAACTGAGGCACATGGAAGCATCTTGAGAGGGACGACTTGTGCCTGCCCTACCATTCGCCGTGAAGGAGCCACATACATTCGCATTTGCTTGCTGCTCACCACTGTGATGTCACCTGCACTTCTGGAACATGTTACAGGATTCCCTGCGATTTTGTTTGTTAGATGCCTCATGAGTAAAAAGCAACATGCCAGTAACGTAAGTCCTTTTAAAACTAACAGGCAACCTTTTAAAGATTTGTTTAACGTTAACTGTACTTTTACCAGATAATTTTCTTTTAAGCAAAGAGATACCACAGTGAGTGGGAAAAGGCCTTCTCCTGGTTTGTAAGCAAGGATTACCCTATGGTTACAAAACAAGGACAGTAAATTCAGGCATCAGAGCCAGGTTCTCTGTCCCCTTGGAGTAAGGGAAAGGAAAAGAGAGAGTTGTCCAAGAAAGCTGAGTCTGGGATGTTTTTAAGTTAAAAAGGCCTCCCTCTGAGGAGCCCCTGGAAGAAATACCACCTACTATTTATTTCAATACAAAGTTTTGGAGCAAGCTAGAACAGTTAAGTTTGGGGCACCAGTAACGTAGACTGCAAAGTACAGCCAATCTCATTGAAATGTAGGAAGTTTTCCATGATAAGATGTCTGAAAAGTGCAGAAATCAAATACCTGGAGAGGAAGGTTGACCTCGTTAAGTGAATATTCAAATGGAATTTCAAACCCATCAGCCTTGAGGCTGCTATGTTTTCTTTTAATTTTTTTTATTTTAAAGAGAATAAAACAAAACAAAACAGAATACAGCTAATTAAAACAGAACAATACGAGCAACATAGGACTTCAAAACAAGACAACAGGATATCAACAGTGGCTACCATAATGTCTCTTGTTTTCTTCTAAATATTTGACCATTCCTTCACACACAATAATATCACGCATAACAAAATAGTATAAAACCAGCCAAAAGAATGAAAGCATTACAGGATTTCAAAATCAGACAACAGGAAATGAACAATGGTTACTATAATATCTTATTTTCTTCAGAACAGTTGTCCATACTATCACACATAATAAACTTAAATAAAACACAACAGAATAGAACCAATCAAAACAAAAGAATAAAAGCATGATAGGACTTCAAAACAGATGATAGGAAATCAGCAATGGCTACCATAATGTCTCATTTTCTTCAAAATAGCTGTTCATACCATCACATATAATAAAATCAAACAAAACAAAACAAAACAAAACAAAAGAAAACCAATCAAACAAATGAATGAAAGCATTATAAGACTTCAAAACAAGACAATAGGAAATCAACCATGAATACCATAATACAACCCATTATATTCAAAATAGCTACCCATACCATCAGACACAGTAAAATCTAACAAAACAAGACAGAACAAAACCAAGCCTAACAAAATTGTGAAAACAACACAAGAGTTCAAGACAATAAGAAATTAACATTAGTTAACACCTTTCCCTGCCAGGTATTTCCTCCCCTATCACTTTTACAATAATTATTTTGATTTTTGAATCCCATTAATTCCTTCTGTTTTTTTATGCTAGGGTTCACTCATATGAGTTTAAACTGTTTTGCCCACAAACATAATCTCTACTTGCATCCATTTACCTACAAGAGCCTCAAGATTATTCTTCGAGATAGCTGGATAACTTTCCATTGTATGAAAATACCATATCTTTCTTATCCATTCTGTGGTTGATGAGCAAATTATTCTTGCTTTTTTTTTTCTGGTCTCCTGGGGAATAGAGCAATTGTTTTCTCTCCTTTGATTTTCAGTTCGTGAATTTCCTTTCCAGTTAAATGTGTTTCTTATATACAGAATATTGATGGATCTTGTTTCTTGATCCACGCTCCATGTGTTTCTTTTTATTGTGTCAACTAAAAATCACTGTAAGAGTCTAGCTAACTTGTTTCCAACAAGATGTCTTTTTGTGTAAAGCTTTGTAACTTTACAGTTCAGGGCCACTCAGTGAGACTCTGAAACAGGGGTCCATGCGAGTGGTCGCTGAGCTCAGCTAATTAAACTCCAAATTTATCAGTTTGGCTGCATGGATTCCCATATTGTTCACGATCCCACTTCAAGGTCATCTACATTAATGGTTACAACCAGCATACATTGGTTTGTCTCTGCCGTGCTATCCTCCTGTTGTTGGCCCTCCACTTTTCCCCTTCATTCAGTTGCCTGTCTTGTTTGGTGCTCCTCCTTTGCTGCTGTTCCTAGAACCACGGTAATCTTTATCTCTCTCTAGAATATCCGTTAGCACTCTCTGTAAGGTTGGTTTGGTGGTCATGAATTCCTTCAGTTGTTCTTTATCATGGAAGTATCTTATTTTTCCATCAATTTTGAAAGATAGTTTTGCAGGGTACATCAACCTGGGTTGGAAGTTGTTTTCTTTCAGGATTTGAAACACTTCACTCCAAAATCTTTTTGACTTGATGGTTCGTGTTGATAAGCCTGCTGTGATTCTGATTGGTTTTCATTTATAGGTTATCTGTTTCTTTTCTCTAACAGCTTTTAATACTCTGTTTTTGTGCTGAACTTCTGGGATCTTGATTATTATATGTGTGGGTGTAGATTTACTTTGGTTATGGGTAGTTGGAGTTCTATATGCCTCACTTATCTGTATGCCAGATCCTTTTCCCATGCTTGGGAAGTTTTCTGCTATTACTTTTGTAAATAGACTTTTAATTTCATTTGTGTTGACCCCTGCTTCTTCACTGATACATATCATTCTTAGATTATGCTTCTTTGTGTCATCTTGCAGCTATTGAATTATTTCCTGATTCCTTGTTATTTTTAAGAGATCTTTCCTTTCACGATCACTAGCTGCAATCCTATCTTCAAGGTTTGAAAGTCTATCTTCAGTCTCTTTCAAGCAACAGTTTTGCCAGCTTTCAATTGACTTTTTAACTTCCTGGATCTCTCTTTGAATCTGTTGCAGGCATTGTAATTCCTTTCTATGTTGTTCATTCAAGGTTTTCATCATTTTCCTATGCTCTTCTTTTTTTTTTAATCTATGTCTTCTTTACATATGCTGAGCAATTCTTTCATTATGTTTGTGATTTATTCTTTTACCTGAGACATTATTTCTGATTTGATTACTTTTGCAATCTCATGATGTTGTTTCTTTTCTTCAGTTGTTAATCTCTCAGAGATTTCAGGTGTGTGACTTCCATTTTCTTCCATGATTATATCTCCCAGATTTGTTCTGTGTGGGCTAGAGGTCTGAGATTGCCTTCTGCTCCTTCATCTTGACATTCTCCTAGGTTCCTCCCAACAAGCCAATTGTGGGACCCCAGACACTTCCCACTTTGGCTGCCCCTCTGTGGTGTAGGGGAATGGGACAGGCACCTGGGGTCCTCTGACCCCAGATTTACAGGGAGGTAGCAGAGTGTGGGGCAGGCTTCTCCAGATCTGTGCAGCTACACTGGGGCTTCCCCAATGACCAAGTGAGTGTGAAGGTGACCAGAAGGCTCCTTCTCTCAGCCTGCATGCCTATTGGGACTCCCATGATGGTGGCAGGCACACAGGGTTGTGTTTGTCTGATTCTCCTGGTGGGTGATGGCTGCCCAAAGGAACCAAGGGCCTCCAGTGGTGGCCTACAGATACATGGGACTTACCTGGCTGCATGTCCCTACTCCTGATGACTGCCCACAGAAAGGAGCCTTCTGGTGGTGGCATCTGGCAAAGGAGCCTGGCTGCTGTTTTAATCAACTGCTTTTTCAGCATGTGGTGCTCCTGATAATCCAGGGCACTCCTTTTTGCCAGAAGGAAGAGGAGAGGACAGAGCAAAAAGCAGTCTAGGGGTGTAGTATGGCCCAGAGTGGTGTCACAAGGGGTGCTCTTGGAGAGCTGAGGACTGATCAAGGTGATCCACATGGCGTATGGGGAGGTAACATTAGAACTTTCCATTTGTTTTCATGTACAAATGTAAGAGAGAAGTGAAACTTTACCAACACTTATGCATAGCCTTCACCATGTCATATACGATTTCAAGGTTACCTGGGCAAGGTTGGCAAGCCACAGTGGGAACCCCTTCTTTCTTCTGTCATCAGCCTATTGTGATACAGTGTAGGCTGTGTGCTGTAGGATATCACTGCAATTAGCTGTAGAGATATAGGGCTTCAAGTAATATGTTTTGAAATGAAAGGGAGGAGGTGAGCCTGGGAATGTTGTACAAAATGGGACTTGCTGGTTACCTTCTGCCAATAATTAAAAAGAATTGCAAAATTTAAGGTCATCATATATATACTTAATGTATTAATTTATATATCATATATTACTTATAATATTTTATATGATATATATATTTATATACCTCTGGGGATAGAATGCTTTCCTAGATATGCAAAGCCCTGGATTTGATCTCCAGCATGAGCACACACACACACACACACACACTTATACACACAAACATGCACAAAATAGGGGAGTCTGTTCTTTTAAGGTAAAAATGATGATTTCAACAAATGGGAAATAACTGCCTTTTGCAACACAGTCTTATTGGTAGGACAGACAGAATGCTGAAAATGGGTGTTTGGAAATTCTGATATTATTCTTAAATCTTCTAGCCTAAATGATATGTATGGTCTAGAAAAAACTCATATATACAAAAGACACACATTTTAAACCCATTTAAGATTTTTCCAAATGAGGGGTTAATATAGGAGAAACATAACTCCTAACCTGCTAGATGTCAGATACACCAAGTTCATGTCTGAAATTGAAGGGTGAATTTTAAAAGACCAAGGATGCTGGAAGTGGTGGCACATGCCTGTAATCCCAGCACTCAGGAGGCTGAGGCAGGTAGATTGCTGGGAGTTCAAGGACAGCCTGGTCTACAAAGTCATTTCAAGTCCAGCCTGAAACATACAGTGAAACCCTGCCTCAAAAAAGACAAGCGTAGGAAAGGTTTATTGAGAGATTGCTTCTGGGAGACAGGAGGGGTCCTGAGTAGGCTGCCACTAAGGCTTTTGTCAGGGGTATTTATACAGCAAAGTCACAATGTGGGTAAAAGGTGGGTCAAACTCCAGCCAACCTATAGGATTACAAGTATAGCTGCTTAGCTAAATATCGCTCCAGTAAGGAAGTGGGTCACATAGCAAAGGCACATGGAAAGAACAAAGCATTTTGGGGAAGGGACAGATCTAATGCTCTGGTCACCCACGTGGGAGACTGATGCCTATCTGGACTTCCTGCACCAGATGATACCAATCACAGTGCCATCTCAAGTTATTGCTTGTCCCTTGAGGAGACACATAGGCTTGGCCATTGCATCTTTACCTGGAGGACTGGTCTTCAACTGATGCGCCTCCAGCCATAGTTCCAGTGTGCTCTCATCCTCTGCATGAACTCCCTCGAGGGCCATTCCTGCCTGACTATCTGTTAATTTCCATCCAACTCAACTGTCTATAGTAGCATCATAGTGGGATTTGTCTCCATTTATTTAATACACACAAAATACAGCAATTCCAATTAGTGTGTAACAAGAACTGATGGACAAGAGAGCACGCAACTGTCGAATATCAACAGAAACCTCGTCCAGTGTTGGCTGGGATGGAGCTTCTAGACAGTGTGTTCCCCAAGGAAGTGTGGGCCCCTGGCCCTGAGCCTAGGAGAGGGTTCTTCCACTGCTAGTCATTAAAACCAGCAAAGCTGGAGCCAGGCTCCCACAAAGGTGGATCGCAGATGTTGAGCCAGTGAATATAGTTTCATAATGAAGTATATTAATCACATAGTTTTCCCTAAGTGTGGGTAACAAGCCTAGTATTCTAAACTTCTCTATGAAATACATGAAATGAAAATTACCTAAAATACTTCATTAATTCCAAGTTGTTTCATGATGTCTATTAACAACAACCATATTTACATACTATATCATGTGTCGATAAAGGGCTATACACATTTTAGTGTTATGATAAGTTTGTTTTTAAATTTTATTTTAAAGAGAGTAAAATTAAGCACAACAAAACAGAATAAAACAGAACACAAGAAAGCAATGTAAGAGACATAAATTTCAAAGCAAGACAATCAGAGATCTCCATTATCTATCATATTGTCTCTGGTTTTCTTCCAAGTAGTTATCCATATCTTCACATACAGAGAATTCACACGAAACAACATAGTATAGAACTAATCTGAACAGGATGAGGAAGGCGTTTTAAGTCTTCAAGACCAGACAATAGGGAAGCCAACAATGGCTGTCATTGTGTCTCCCATTCTCTTCAAAACAGCTGTCCATACCTTCATGTGTTGAACTTAAACAAAGCAAAACAGGGTAAAATCACTCTGAACAAAGAATAATAGTATTGCTGGATTTCACTTCATGACACTACAGAATCAGTACTGGGTACCTTAGTGTCTCTTTTTCTTCAAAGTAGTTGTTCATTTCATCATGCGTTATATAATCAGTTCTCATAAACTATTTATAGGTTCTATGCATGCATGAGTCTCTACATGTATTTCTATCCTTTCTGTATTAGAGGGAAAAACAAAACATAGCAAAACAAAACAAATCAAATTCCTAGAAAAACATGAAATGAAAAAGTCATATAAAACCACAGTACAAGGTGATCTACAATGGTTAATGTGCTGTCTCTTGTTATCTTCAATAGAATTATCCATATCATCAGGCATAGTATAATTGAACATAGCAGTACGTAACAATATTAATAAAAACAAAACATTGTAGGCAGTGTAAAACTTCAAAATCAGGTAATAATCAAACCAGAGTGGGTATCCTAGTGAATCTTGTCATCTTCAGTGTAGTTGCCTATACTCTTAGACTTGATACTATCAATCATAACAGATTTGAATACAATCTGTCAATACAAAACAGCAATCTAACAAACCAGATTCAATTGAGATCAGTCATCATAAAACAGTTTAAGTTATACAGGGTTTCAGATTAAGTTAATAGGAAATTAAGGATGATTACTGTACTATATCCTGCTATTTGTGGGATAGCTGTCTGTGCCCTCAAATCTAGTACAGTAGACAAACTGGAACAGAATACAATCCATCTAAACAAAGCGGTGTGAGTAATGTGGGTTTTAGATCCTGATACACTATTAACAATATCCTCTGCCTTCTTTTTTAGACTATTCCTCCCCCTTTCACTCCCACAGAGTGCTGCACATTTTGGGTCCTACAAACCCCCTCAGTTTTTAGATAAGTGGGGGGCAACCTGCTATTTATCTAAGTCGTTCCAACCTTCTCACTCCTGGACTTGATCTCAAGTTGTATTCCTTTACTTACAAAAGCCTCAAGGATTTCCTTCGTTACAGCTGAGTAGCTCCCTATATGCTAAGTTTTTATCGTGTATAAGAATATGATGAAAGATTTGGAACCCCTGAATGTGAGGCCAGTCCAGGTCAATCACTAGACTTTCGGAGGAAAGTGGGACTCCGGAAAGAGGGGAGGAGCTGGTAAAGGTTTAGGGAGAGCACCACGTCTTGGCATTCATTATCTCCCACTACGTAGCACCTACTGCCTGCTCTGACTTCATTGGTCCTTTTATACAGCTCATTGCCAGTCTTTCCCCATTTTCTTATTTATTTCAACAAGGATTCAAAAATCTTAACTTATTCAAAAGGTTACAGTTCTCAGTGAGTACCTGTCGGTCCCATCTTCCCTCCTTTATCTTCTCTACCAACCATGATCATCTTCTTTCTTGAAATGAAAGCAAAGCCCCCTTCCTAATAAGGACATCTGGGCTCCCAGTATCTTCTCTGCCCTTAGTTGTCAGTTTTTATGCCCCTTTCTGTGGTCTGGGACATAGACATGTCACAGTGAACAACAGAGTCTGTGCAAGAATATTCAAATCACTTAAATACAGTGAAGGTATTGATATGAGTCACTCCAAAAATTGTAAACACAAATTAAATTACAAACCCAGTGTATATAAAAGAGAGAACAGCCTCAGAGAATTGTACCCCATCTCACTTCTCATTGTCTTAGCAGCCAAGAAAAGAGAGCAGTGTGACTTTTCCAGTAGAAACAAGCAGACTATGTCAAAAAGAAAGCTGAACATCTCCTTTGCCATTAATGTTTAAAAGAGTTTGTTCCCTGGATGAAGTATGCCCGGCTAAGTGTCTTGAATAACAAGCTTTACAAAAATGAACCCATATGACTTGCAGTGGAAAAATTGTCAGCTCCTAATTTCTGGGGTGGGGAGGAAGAGAACTATATACTGCAGAGAGTGTACACAGACAATGGAGCTCTGTGATGCCCAGTCTTGATGGGATAGGGATCTTGAGGGAAGCCAAGTGGTCAGAACCTCAGGCCTGTGCTCATGAATATTCATTTCCTCAACTGACAAGAGACACACTGAAGACAAAATCAGGGACAACAGCAGATACCGGAAGGCCAGGGGTTCCTTATTATTAAACGAGGAAAGTTCAAATGTACATTGTCAAACACAGGATAGGAAAATGTAGTGATTGACTATGAAGTCAAAACCCCAATTCACATCTCACTCTAACAGAACCCTTCTCAACTCTTATGTGGACCTGTGCTATAGCATAAGCTGGGATAGGATCTTTTGGTCCAAAATATAGCTATGATTATGTGCAGATACTAGAGCAAGTACTAGGTAGCAACCCTGGAGTTCTGGTTGAAAAAGGATGGTTGACAAACTTAAATGTTTTAGAGTTTCAGAGAACCAGATGCCCACTACTACCATAAAAGAATTATATAAATATTCCCACACAGGTTTTGTTTTGAACACATTGTGTTCTGATGAACTTTCCAGATAAAATTAGCTGCAAAATGAGGCCCCAGATACTTAATTAAGAGAACTTGCTCCAAAAATTGCCTACAGTCTTTGTCTGGATTTGACGTTGCATCTGCCAGAGTTGATAAAGGTAGTTTCAGCATGGCTAAAATTTGGATATTTTTTCCAGAGAGCAATCAGTATGTATCCAACAGACACTTAGGGGTTGCTACCTATATGCTCATTAGACAATGTTAACCAAGATTAACAAAAGTCTATCTACCTATTCACCAGGCTTTAATTAGTAGAGATTTTATAATTCTTGCATTTTTAAATTCATGGAAAGGAATATTTTTTTAAATTTTAAAAATTTTATTTAGAGAGAAAAAAAGACAAAACAGAAAAAAGGGTGGAAATAATACAGAATTTTTAAAAAAACTAAGAAATCACTAGCTGATAAATTACATATTGTCCGCTTAGGAATAGTCCTTCATGTTACAAAATTAAAGCATACAAAGTGGACATTCAAACAGTGAGGCTGCAAACAGTTCTGTTCAACGAGCCAACAAAAACTTGGTAATACGGGTTATCAGTCCTACACACTTAAACATACATGCAGTTATATCCTTTAGAGCACTTTCTTTTCCTCCTTTTGCTTTTTAAGTCCATTATCTGTTTAGTTATATCATGTTTCAGCTTGCTCAGTAACTTACTGATCTGTTTTGTTGTTATTTCCTTTTTAATCACCTTATATAATTCTGGGATTTTTTTGGAAGGTAGTAGAAATACAACAGAACAAGACAGAACAAAACTAATTGAGATAGTGCAGTGAATTTGATACAGAACTTTACAGCAGGTTACCGGGATAACAGTAATGGGTACCGTAGTATATCTCATTATCTTCACAATAGCTGTCTAGTTAATTAAGTATAGCAAAATCAAACCAAAGACATAACATTATAAAATCAATCAAAAGAGAATATTGAATAGAGCAAAACAAGTAATCATAATGAAACAAAACTGAAAACAACACTTGCTTTCAAAGAGAAGATAGAGGAGACCTCTCATATTTGCTATGTTGCACACAGTCATCCTGCCAAGAGATGCTCAGACCTCTGTCCCTAGTTGCTAACGGGGGGGGGGATGTTTGGGGGGGGGGTTGGGATGTTTGATTCCAAGCCCATGCACCGGTAGGCTCAAGAGACACTACAGGGTCTCCACCTGGCTCACACTGGAGGAAGGTGCTTACCAAGAGGGCAGGTGAATTGTTTCTTTGTGCAGGCTCCTGGGTTCCGCCTTGGCTGTGGCTGGATCTCTGGGGGGAAAGGAATATGTTATAGTTTGTGTCTGGATGTTCCCCAAAAGCCTCATGGGGTTGGTCATGGAGGATGAAGTTTTCAGAGGCAGCTGAATCTAGAGTTTATGATTGGTTCATTGTCTAGTGCTAAGATAGAAGATATGCTTGCTAAACCTATCTTAGCATGAGGAGTCTGCATACAATATAAGGAGGAAAACAGGCTTGCTCCTCCCATTTTGCCCTTGTTGCTTTTGCTGTCTTCTGCCACCATGAACTGTTGCCCCTCTGCCACACCACCCTGCCTTGAGCCAATGAATTATGGACTGGAACCTCTACAAACTGTGAGCTAAATAAACCTTTTCTCCTTTAACTTCTCATTTCAGGTATTTTGTCACAGCAATAAGAGAAAAGAAACTAAGATAGGGGAGGGCTGCTCCACTCATGGGATTGGATCAAGGGAAACCATTTGCTTATCCATGGTCCCTCTGTTTAAGGGGTGTGTGCATTCATGACTTGCTGGTTTGAGTTCATCTTTGCATGCCTTCCCCCATACTGCCATTTTTTTTCTTTTTTGTACCAGGGATCAAACTCATGACCTAGTGCTTGCCAGGCAGGTGCTTATGCCACTGAGCCCCGGCCCCAGACTCCCTTTTGTTGATTTTAATTTTTTAATACATGTTTGCAGTACATAATGATTGCATTTCTCATAAGACATTGGCACAGGTACAAACAAATCTTAATGCTTTTCTCGTCCTCTTCCCTCCTCCCTCCAGCTCTCGGTTCCTTTCCCTTCCCTTTTGCAAAAGATCTATCTCCTTTTTTCCATCTATCAATCCTTTATTTTGCTCTTTATTTATATCTTGGGTTTCTCATAAAAGAGCAACTATGTGATATAGTAGGCCTCATTTATTTTACTTAATGTTATGGTATTAATGCACATCCATTTTCTTACAAATAAACTTTCTTACAAATAAACTTCTTACAAGTTTATTCTTCTTTATGGCAGAGTAGTACTCCACTGTGGGTAAGTACCACCTATTTAAAGCTACAGTGTTATGAATTGTGTTTCCTAATACAATTTGACCATTCCTAGTCCCAAAATCCAAGATCCAAAATACTTGGAAACTTTTTCAACACTGGTAGGATACCATAAGAGGAAAACTCCACACTTGGCAGCTGATAGTTTAGTGTACACAAATTTTGTTTTATGCACATAAATATTCAAAAATTATATTAAAAAACTTCAGACCATATCATAAGGTGACATGAAATATAAGTGAATTTTTTGCTGAGAGACTTAGGTGCCATTCCCAAGATATCTCATTTTATGTCTGTAAATATCCCCAAGTCCAGAAGGATCCAAAATCCAAAATACTTCTGGTATAAAGCATTTCAGGTGAAGCATAATTAACTATAGCAGGTATTCCTAAATCTTCTCTCTAACTTATCCTGTTTCTGGATCTCCAAATACTCCTTTGCCTAATATTTTAGACACCATGTACGTGCCTATTGTCTGGCTCTTGCTTTACATGTATAACTGAGATTGTGCCATGTAACGCATCCCAAGCCTCATGCTCTCAGTGGCCACATTGGTTCTGGTGAGTTCTCATCCATAGGGGTCAGTTAGTACATCTGTTTCTTGCTGGCATTAAGTTATTGCTTATTTCAGATGAACTAGTAACATTCTGAGAAAAAATTTTTTTTAGAATCTCTTTTTCTCTCCACTTTTAAGGCAGGTTTAACAACTTACTTTCATCCTGGAATAAACTTGAAGAAAATACACTATTACAGCATCAAACTTTATGAGAAACTGGAAGAGGAAACCGGGCAGGTAAATACATTGCTCTTGAACTCACTTGGGAGACTGGTCCATCAGAATCTGCACGGGTTCTTGAAGGGTTTGAGGTATTTTGCGTAGTGCTACACACAGGACATCACTAATGTCGCAGAGAAACAGGGCAGGGCTCAAGGTAAGAACCTCTTCCGTTTGTTTTTAAATTAACTTAATGATGTGTATTGTCCATACATTAACCATTTTTGTTTTTTAAATGAAGCAAGAATAAAAAACAGCTTCCAGGGCCAGGGATTTAGCTCAGCAGCACAGCAACTGCCTGGCAAGCAGGGGCTCGTGAGTTTGATTCTGGGACCAAAAATAAATAAATAAATAAATAATAACAATTTAAAAGAAACAGCTTCCAAAACTATCTTTAGCCAGTGATTAAATCCAGAAATTTTTAAAAGCCCAGAGCCTTCTTGCCACTGGACAGCAGGGTCTGATGACGGTGTGTGCCAGCCTGTCACAGGCTCTGAGAGGTGCTGCAGGAGAACCCTTGCTCTTAGCTTTATCGCTTGTGTCCTCAAAACACAAGAGCGGTGGAGATTTCCTTAGGCTAAGACTGAAGGCTGCTTACCTTCTCATGCTGTCTTCCTTCCTGCGAGCCACCAGCTGTCCCTACCCCTGCAAGGCATGGCCCAGGTCCTGATGTGGCTTCTTCAACTCCCGCTGACCCTGCCCACCTCTCCAGCGTCAGGTGGTCTCCCTGATGTGTGCTGCAGCTACTCACAAATCTGCCATGTGCTCGCTCTCAAAGTCTGTTTTTATTTGTGCTTTATGTGTGTATTTATTTACATGTCTTTCTGTTGCTTCTTCTGCCTAAAGTGGCATTGCTCCCGCCTTTCCCAAGCCCAGTGCCACATCTCCTCGTCCTAAGAGCATTCCTGCACCCCACACATAATATGCCAATCTCTCTCTATGGTAAATGTGGTGTCCCTAGCTGGTTCCCTAATTTATCATGACAGCCTGAAGGCAAGGACAGCTTCTTTTATCCCCGTAACCCAGGGCCTTGCTGAGGCTTGGCCAACTATAAAACTGCAACCAATGTCAAATGGAGGTTTGGCTACTTAATTCACCTCATCTCTAGCATCATCATTTCAGCCTATACATTAAGTTTACCCTGGGCCATTGCTGTGCATTTTGCTTTCTGTCTTTGGCTGTAGGTGGTCAAATTCACCAAGGTGGGTTTTTGTCTTTCCCATTCACCCCCACATCTCTGGGGCTCAGAATGGTGCTGGGTACGGAGGAGGCTGGGTGAATAACTGCTGCTGAATGTCTTTTCAGAAGATACAAATATTTTATGCAGTTAATTCTTTCTCTGCAGAGCTTCACTATTCTTGTATACCTGCGCTGAGTTTGTGCTGGAGATCTGTGCTTAAGTGCCAAGTAACAATTGATACATGTTCTTTTCTTGAAATTATTGTCACAGGTGGTAGGATTCCATCAGCCAGGAAGTATCAGAATTGCTACAACTCCTACAAGGGTAGATGAATTTAAATACCAAATGACACGCACCGGCTGGCATGCTACAGAACAATATATTATTGGACCTGAAAAAATCCAAGAGATGTTTCCTTTACTTAACATGGATAAGGTATTTGAGGAGCACTTTTACCAATTGTTGAGTTGAATTCAAATTTTTTAAATGTTAAGAAGTTAATTTAAAATAGAAATTCTTGTGTATGCATTTCAAATAGTAAAATCAGATGATTAATGCTGAATTTTTGGCAAATTACCAGGTGAGCTGTTACGTATACTAAATGAAATATGAAAAGGTAATTAAAACTATCACCAGCTCTTCACCTATGACAACTGAGGACATCTTTTCCATATCTTTCTGCTGATGTGTCCCTCAGATGAAAGGCTTTCCATACAAGAAGCTGTTTGAGAACTGCAGGGAATTGATAACCTGAATAAGTTTTTTTTTTTTTTGAAAAGCAGGGTAAAATGCTACATATGTTCTACAAATATCACTGAGCTCATAGCTGTAATTCCCTAACAGATGTGGTCCCAGGCATGGATCTAGATTTATCCCAAATTTTCCTGGGAAAAAATCCCACTTAACAGGGAATGCAGTGATTTTACCCCACTCAGTGACCATTTCTTCTGAATAATAGCAACACTAACACTGTGTCACATACTTATGCACCAAGGACCATGCTGAGACCTTTGTATGCATAATTTATCTAACCTTCACACTACTGTAAAGTATATATTATTACTACACAGGATGCTGAATCTTAGTTTACACAGTGGGTTAAGCCGTTCAGTTAGGAAGAGCTGAAGAAGGCTCTGAGCCCAGCGGTCTGCCTCCACTGCACGTGCACCATGGGGCTGTTCACCAAAACCGACACCATGTCACCCGGTGGTAACTACTGCAGCAGTTCTGGTCTCTGAGATTCTCTGATATTGCTGTTGGTGCTGGGCATGTCACCCTCATGGGTCTTCCCAGAGCCCTTGTCTACAGTGTTAGCAGTGAGATGGTAGGTTGGTATTAAACACTGCACTGTCTGCACTGAAATTTTGACTCCAGTCCTTGTCAGGAGGTGCTTCACTCTGATTATATGTCAGTCCTACAACACTTTCCTGGTGCTCTCACCATCAGGATTTTTCCCAAGAGCACTGAGCAATGGAAATCCATGTGAAGGATATTCTCTGGATCCAGGCAGAATTCTAGTTCAGACAGATAGGAAATCACTATGGCAAGGACACAACCACTTACAAAACACTCAGTATGACATTCAGAAGTCTTTGAGAATGTAAATTTCATTAAAACTAAAACTCCCTTGCATTAAAAGGATTACATTTGTTGTGACAAACTTCCACACAAATAAAAGCTCAGGCCCACATGGCTTCATTGGTTAATTCTACCAGACACTGAAAGAATTAATATTAACCCTTTGCAAACTCAAAAGTAGAAAAGAATACTCCCCAACTCGTTTTATAAAGCCTGTATTACCCTGATACCAAAAACCAAAGGTATCACAAGAAAAAAACATAGATGCAAAACTTCTCAGCAAAATACTGTCAAACTGACTTCTGCAATGTATCAAAAGGATTGTACAGCATGACTGTGTGGAACATATCCCAGGAATGCAGGGTTGGTTTAACACCTGAAAGTCAGTCAACATTAATGGGGTATAGTCATTGAAATAGCTGCACAAATAATGTCTGACAAGAGCTCTTTGTTCATATTTGGTGCTAAATAGATTTTTGTTAAGTAGATAAGACCTAAAATTATATTTCACTGTGTTCATTCTGTCAATTAATTTTCTCTTAGTTCCACTCCTCTGTCTTCCCACAGTATCTAGCCTGAAGCCCTAACATACAGTTGGCATGCAAAAATTAGTTGTGGAACTTTGAATTAAGTTTAGGTAAAGTTTTCTGGCACTGAACTTAACATGTGAGTTTGTTAACGTTAAATAATTAAATATAAATTATAACTGTTACAGTAGTTAGGGTTAGATTTAGCTTTGCAGGTCAGAAACCAAAATAATAATGCTTACCTGAGATTTAAGGTTTTTTTCCTGTTTGGTTTATGCAGTCCATGTCTGAAATGGTGACTCTTTTTCATAAAGGCTTCAGGAAGCTAGTCACCTTCCAGACCATGGCTCTGTCACCCCTGGTGTGTGAGTCTTATCACACAATAATGATTTCAAAAAACATAATAATGATTTCAAGATGGCAGTACCAGGGCAGAGTGAGGGACAAAGAAGAAAGGCGGGCCCTGGTTGCCTTTAGAAATGGTTTGTGGCAGCTGACACATGGTATTTTATTTGGATTTCTGTTGACCAAAACTTAGTTGTAGTTTCAGGAACCAGCTGGAACCAGTAGCTCCCAGGCGGGTTGGAAACTGTACTCTTTGTTCTTAGTGGCCAACCACCCAGGAGATGCTGGAGCTCCACTGCTCCTCCGAGGGGGAGGGGAAGGGGTTTGGGAAACAGCTGCAAACCCCCTACTTAGCCATCTACTTAACACTCTGCGCAAATCCTAAGTGGGACTTTTGAAAACTAAGATGTGTGAAGTGACCAAGCTTTTCCAGGTGCGCTTTGAAAGTTCAGTTTTATCAAACATGGGCTGGCAGGGTGCAGTTGTGCCAAGTTGTAAAGTGTCTATTTGTGTGAATACTGACTCTCCTGTGATCGATTTAGATTTTAGCTGGACTGTATAACCCTGGAGATGGTCACATTGATCCTTATTCTCTAACAATGGCCTTGGCTACTGGGGCCAGGAAATACGGGGCCCTTTTAAAATATCCCACCCCTGTGACCTCTCTGAAGCCCAGGTCGGATGGAACATGGGATGTTGAAATCCCACAAGGGTGTCTGCGAGCAAACAGAGTTGTGAATGCTGCAGGTGAGCATTGTATCTTTAAAAATCTAGTGTTTTATTAAAGTAGCAAACAAATATTTAGTCATAAAGTCACATTTCATTCTGCGAATATTGTTGGGAAGCTCTGCTGCTAAATCTTCCCTGCGTCACTGTGCCCTTGGCACAAGTGTGCTCTGTCTTTCATTAGCCTATTTTCTTCTATTCCAGATTCCATTCTGTCAAATCAGGCTTTTTCCCCTTTTCTTTGTTCACCATTTATGCTAATATCTATACTGTTCAAATTTCTGAGCATTGTCTTTGTTTTCAATTTGTTTGTAGGATAAATTTGACCACTTCTGTTCTCTCTCATTTATTTCTAATTACTTTTGACTCTAGACCAAAACTTGCAACGCTTTTCCTTTCAGAATGTTATTAAACATATTCTATTACCTTTTCTTCAGGCTGCCTGGCTGCAGTTCAGACAGAGCGGTAGGCCCTGGTGGGCATCTGAGATGATCTGACACCTGGGCCTTTCCCACTTGGTCAGGGCAAAGTCCAGCTGGGTCCCAGGACTTGGCCAAAAGACAGCCAGGCCCATCAGAGCCAGGACGAGACCTGGTCCTTTGATTCTGGAGTGGACACACTTCCTAATAGGCCAGCTATGTACATGAAAGCCTCTCTAACCTCCACACAAATGTAAAAGATCCTGGTGAAAATGGTTGTGCCCTCTAGGCTGTGCTTACAGTTTATATTTTCTTGTTGCTCATAATGGTTCGTTAGAATCTAAAACAAGCGTGGAGCACAAACTGATTTTCCTTGAGCTGTTGTTTAAAGTGAAATTAATCTTTATTACCTGTCAGATCAAATAGTATGATGAAGACTTGCCAGGAACAAGTATCCTTCTGATTTTTTTCCCCTAAATCACTACTTCTGATAGATTTTTTTTTTGTTTTCTAAGGCAAGATCTTGCTATGTTGTGCAGGCTAGCTTTGAGTTCACTATGTAGCCCCGGCTGGCCTTAAACTCACACTGATCTTCTTGCCTCAATTTCCAGAGTGCTGGGATCACAGGCATGTGCTACCACACCCAAATAGATACTATTTTTTAACAAAATATCTAGTGGTCCTAGAAAAAAATCATGTGTTTAGTAGGATTTACTCTCAGATTTTAAAAAAAAAAAATTTTTTTTTTATCGGTACCGGGGATCAAACTCATGACCGCGGATTTGCAAGGCAGCACTTATGCCATGCTGCTGAGCTAAATCCCCAGCCCTTACTCTCAGATTTTTTAAAAAGCAGAAACAAATGATTAAAAATTTAGGGAGTGCAACCTCTAAAGCAACAACTAAAATAAAATTCTCTAATAATTTGAAGAATCACTCAAAATTATTATCAAACAGAGCTGGGGATATAGCTCAGTGGCATGGCACCTGCCTGGCAAGCATGAGGCCCCAAGTTCAATTCCCTGTACCAAAAAAATTAAATTAAAGTAAATAAATAAATAAAAATATTATCAAACAAGCAAACAGAGTCCCCTCTCCTGGGCAGTCCTTTGATGGTCAGGCAGCAGCATGACTCAAATAAATGACAGTCACTTAGTGCTGGTGCTGAGGAACAAACCCAGAGCCTCATAATGGCATGAAGTCTACCCTGGTTCTGACTGCCAGAGCTCTCTTGCTCAGTGCAACTCATTCAAGCTGGACTTTAAAAATAATAGATAAAATTTCATGTGTCATCTCTTCCAAAGTGTGTACATTTTCAATTTTTTAAATAAGCCAAACAGTCTTGTAGCTTTGGAATTCCAGGTATCATAGATATGAAGGGATGGAGCTGGGAAGTGGAGGAGCCAACCTGCCATGACACAAGTTTAGATTGTGATGGTAGTCCTTAGACTTGACCGGAGAACACAAGCCTCCTGAATGATGCTGATATAAATTGTCCTGTCATATGTACTAAGTTTATATATGTGATACCATTTCTAAATGATTTTTTTTCCTAAGGGTTTTGGGCACGTGAAGTGGGTAAAATGATTGGCCTGGAACACCCTCTCATCCCGGTCCAGCATCAGTACGTGGTTACCTCCACCATCCCAGAAGTGCAAGCCCTGAAGCGAGAGCTCCCTGTGCTCCGGGACCTGGAAGGGTCCTATTATCTCCGCCAGGAGCGGGATGGGCTTCTGTTCGGGCCCTATGAGAGTCAGGAGAAGATGAAGGTCCAGGACTCATGGGTCACCAGTGGTGTCCCTCCAGGTGGGTCCTGCAGACCAGACACAAATAGCCCAGGGTGAGCCAGCTGCAGAGTGAGACAAGTGTGTCCTCTTGCACGAGCAGATGCCTGAACCCCTGGGTGCCTGTCCCTGGAGTGCCTGCCTTCCACCACCCTGGAGGGCACAGCAGGGAGTGAGTGAAGTGCGAAGGTGTGCTCTTCTCAGGGGCTGGGGAAGACTCCAGGCGTGTCCCTCACCCCTGCCACCCTCCAGCCTCCCCCCTTGCCTTCAGGATGCAGGTGGAACAGCTCTGGCCTCCCATTGGTGACCCAGGGCAGGTGGCAGAGGCAGGACACCACTCACTGGGAAGGAAGGGCAGAGGGCCCAGCGGAGTGGTGAGTCACACTGCAGACTGAGGCCGCCAGACTTCAGGGACAGGGAAGGTCCTGTCTGCATGCTGCAGCGGGGGGCTGTGAACTCCCTCAAGTGCCTGAGGGAGGTGGATCCTTTTGTTTGTTTGTTTGTTCTTGTAATATTTCCTCAGGGCCAGGTTAAAATTTGGGGTGCCTAGGTTCTGATCAATAAAGGGAGCCAAAATGTCATTCGGGTACTGAACTATGACAGGTATGCATGTATGTGTGTGTTATCAAAGAGGACCTTTTTTAAAAATTTGAGACAGTGGCTCACTAACTTGCCAAGGCTGACTTTGAACTTGCAGCTCTCCTGTCTGGGCCTCCTATTGCACCGGTAGGTACGCATGCAGCACTGCACTTGGCTTAGAATTAGGCCTCAATAAGCAGTTTAGTGTAGAAAACAAACCTCTCCCTCCAGCAGGCAGCAGGCCACTCTGCAGAAGCTGGTCCCTCAGTGGCCTTCTCAGAAGTGGGACAGCTGGCCTCGGCGCTTTGGTTTTGCTGAGTGACTGTGCAAACTGGGCTTCACTGTCCCTCCCTACTCTACCTGATAGCCCAGCACCTCCTCAAAAAGACAAAAGTTGACTGTTATGGCAATCCTGCCCACCCGTCTACCCAGGGTAAGGGCACAATGCATCCTAAGCACCCCGCACCCCATACGCATGGATCCCCAGGAGGGGCTGGCCGGATGCCCTGTAAATAGGGGGACACTTAGTGCACTGGGGTCCTGCTTTGACTCAAGGCTTTTCAGCAACTGTGGGATAGACAGAAGGCCCTATTCTGCACTGGAAGGGCGTGGGGGGAGGCTGCAGAAGGAAGCCACTGCCACAGGAGTGGAGGCGGGGGCTCGGCCTCTGTCATCCTCATCCCACATCCCATTCCCTGGGGGTCCTGGCAGGACTTCGTTTTCTCCGGCTGCTCTCACCAGGGGGTGGGGGTGAGACAGGCACTGAAGGTTAATTGAAGGGTAAAGATCTCTCCTGACAAGCCAAATATCATTCTTTGTATTTTTAAAATTGTGATTGGATTACACAGTGGAAGTTTAATATACACACATTTAAGTTTCCATAAATTGAAAAAGCAATGTGTTTCCAGAATAACAGCATCGTTATTCTCTGTTGCATAACGGAGTGGGGGGCTCTCTGTGGATGGCAAATGTTGATTCAGACCTTGATCACTTCGGAGCCCTTGTCTGTATGCGAGGGCATCCTGACCACAGGGCGGCGTCTTTGCAGGCTTCGGAAAGGAACTTTTTGAATCTGACCTCGACCGAATCATGGACCACGTGCAAGCGGCCATGGAGATGGTTCCAGTCTTGCAGAAGGCCGACATCATCAACGTGGTCAACGGCCCCATCACTTACACCCCTGACATCCTGCCCATGGTGGGCCCGCACCAGGGGGTCCGGAATTACTGGGTGGCTATAGGCTTTGGGTGAGTATCTCTGTGAACTCAGCAGCGATTATAAAATTTAGCTAAGACTTATTTAGCTAAGTCTGGTCCCATAATTTCAGGACAAAAAATGAAACTACTGGAAAGAGAGAAAGAATTGTGTCTTTCATCACCAAAGAACAACAGGAGAAATAAAAAAATTTCAGTGTTAAAATGCTGACTGTATAACGGCTTAATTATCTGTATAGATTTTAAAGTTTAGTGCACAGAAAGACAATCACTTCCTGAAGTTTTCTTTATTTCCTGCCATTTCAATTATGGGTGTCTTGTTTCACATTGCTACCTTCAGGCAGGTCAATTTGCCCCCATTTTATGAGGATTTTTCATAACACAGTGTAACAAAGATAATTCACAATAGCAAACGTACAATGTACCTGATGCGGGGGTTTTTTTGCCATAGTTTGTGTTTGCACAACATGATGTGTTTCTATGTAATTCCTTGTATTGCTTCTGATTAATGATTCCATTGCCTCTTTGAAGTTTTATTTCTAGTATTTATCCCATTAATTTGGCAAATATTGATGTCAAGCCCACTCCAGCACCACATCACAGCTTCTAGCACTCCATTTTTCTCCCCATCTCATCCGGCCTCTTACTCCATCAGCTCTGTCAGGCCTAGTAGCCCAGTGAAGGGTAAAGGGTACCTGGCTGCCTCTAATTCTCCTGGAGAAGCAGCTTTCTAACAATCTAGGCTTTCATTTTCTAAAGTAGCAAAATTGGCATCTTGTTGGGAAGAGAGCTCCTTAGCATTCCTAGTCTGCTGGACGCCACCCATGTCCTTAGAACCTGTGGTTCTGGCTGCGGAGTTGCTGTCCTCTGCATTTCACTCGCTGGCCCCTGTCCTCAGTTTTCTCCCAGAGTCTTTGGCTCACTTAATTATCCAGAAGCTTCTGTTCCTTCGCCCCAGATGGAACCCACTGTGGAGGCCTTCACTAGACAAGAGCAGGTGGTGGATTGCCCATGCTCACACACAACAGTGATTGCTCCACTCTGAGCAAAAATTCAGTTGCATTATTGATTTTCGAGCATCTTCTGTCAGAGTAGAAAGCAAGCGAGTTGTCTCCCACCAATGAACCCACTAGCCACAAAACGCAGGGGCCAGAGATCCCTTCCACCTTCCTGTAGGGCCCAGATGAAGGCCCCTGGGCTGAGTGCTTCCAAGACCACATCCCTGGCTCCTCACAACGAGGCCACTGCTGAGCAGGTCTGAGCCAAACTGAGTCTGCATTCTCCCTTCCAGTTTCCCATTAGTCAGGGCAATCGGAGCTCGGGAGGGCTGGTGAGAGCCAGCCACATTGGCCCGTCCTCTGCCTCTGTCCTCCTCACTTACCCACGTGCTTCCTTCTCCAGTTAGGAGTAGAGGTTAATTTGCAGATCTGCTTCTCTCAGCGTTGTGGAAACAAACAAGCTGTCAAGCCAGGCATGTCTGATTTGGATGCCTATGCATGCATTTTGAATGGAAAAGTGGGTAATAACGATTATGTTCCTGTATGCTCCGAAGAGCACAGAACACTCCAACGGGGAGGCCTGTAAACTGTCTGGATGGGTGCCACCACTGGACAGTGAGCAGGTGTCTGTCTCTGTGTTTGAAAGGTACGGCATAGTCCATGCTGGTGGGGTAGGGAAGTACCTCAGTGACTGGATCCTGCAGGGAGAGCCTCCTTTTGACCTGATAGAACTGGATCCCAACCGCTATGGCAAATGGACTACAGCTCAGTACACTGAGGCCAAAGCCAGAGAATCCTATGGATTCAACAACATTGGTAAAGTACAGAGCTGCAGTTGTACAAAGTGTTCACAGCACCTGACTCTCAATGCTCTTTATTGTGTTCATTAGGTGAAGGTGGTCAGGGACCCTAATGCTATGCTTCCCCTCAATTGCTTCAATTCTTAAATAGCCTTCATTTTATCCCTTGATGATTGATATAATTTAATGACAGCTTTGATTTTTACATAAACCACACACATAGATGTGCGCATGCGCCTAGCTTTCAAGTCCTGTGTTTTCCACTTTCTAGACCCACTGGATGTATCTTGTCATGCCGAGTGCCGGCTCTCTTTTTGCAGTTGGCTATCCCAAGGAAGAACGCTTCGCTGGGCGGCCCACACAGCGAGTCAGCGGACTCTACGAGACCTTGGCGCCCAAGTGCTCCATGGGCTTCCACGCAGGCTGGGAGCAGCCGAACTGGTTCTACAGACCGGGCTGGGACACTCAGTACAGGTGTGTGACTGGTGCAGGTGCTGACCCAGGCATGGAGCCCAGGAGTGAGGGGGAGGCACACAGAGAGGTACGGACTCCTCCCACCCCCAGAAGCAGCCTGGTGATGCCACTTGAACTCAGCATTATTGCCAGAAAATCAGAGGAACTTTCCTCACCCCACCAAATCCCCACATGACCTCAGCTGCCTCCCAAAGATTTGTGTAGCTTTAGGGTCTTGGTCAAATCACAGACTATAAAAGCTCAAAATGAAAATGACCTGCACTTGGGGAATTTCTGTTCATCATGAAATAGCTCAAAGCACCTCCCTGCTAGGGTGTGTGGGGTGTGTGTATGTATATGCTCATGGTAAGCCATGTGAATCATGTGCATGGTTGATAAATCAGCTTAGGATTTCAATCAAACTAAGGCATCAAATAAACTTTAGAACTCAGCTGCAAGCCTCTGAGGAGTGCTACATGTCATGGTCTACTTGTCATTAGTTGTGATTATATATTTTTTCTCACGGGAATCCATAAATCAAGGGAAAACAAGTAACCAATCTAAAAGTTGTTACCTTTGTTTTTGAGCTGCTGTTTTGCTTCTGTAAATAGTTTTAACATCTACTTGAAGATCAGAGCTAAGTGATATGAAGAATATCAAGCAGTTAGTTGTAGATGAACATATTTGGCTCTATAGGGAGTCAGTCTTGACCATTTGGTAGCCTCATACTGGTTTGGCTTTTTTCTAAATAACTCAGATAAATGCCAGCTCTATTCTTCACTTTGTGCATTTTGGATCTGACCTAAAATTCTCCTACCATTTTAATAATTAAGCTGCTGAGAACTTACTTTGCAGACCCAGCATCCTGCTCTGAACTCGCATACCAAGTTAGAAGTCTGCTCTGTAAAATAGAAATGACCTTTCACAATGTGCCCAGAGACCTTTGTTCTAGACCCAGCTCTGTCATTAACTAATACAAAGGTCTTAGAAGTCACATTGTGCCATTTCTCTGAAAACGTGGATAAGCTTGATGAGGTGTGCCTGTAATTCCAGGACTCTGGGAGGCAGAGGCAGGAGAATCTCAAGTTCAAGTCCAGCCTGGGCAACTCAGTAATTTAGAAAGAACTTGTCTCAAACTAAAAAGCAAAAAAGAGTTGGGATTGTAGCTCAGTGAAAAGCTCATAAATTCAATTCCTGGTACGCGCTCCCCACAGAAAAGGCGTAGGGCCACAAAGCCTGGCAGCCTGTTTCAGTGCGCTGGTGCAGCCCCGCCCAAATCTGAGGCCTCAGCATCGGGATCTTCAGCAAGCTCAGCTGATTTGAATTTGCTGCAGTTCTAGAGAAGCTCCCCACTGGACAGCTCCCCTTCCCCTCCTCTATTCTGATTCTATGGAGCCAACTGAGAGTACTGGAAAATGCTCTAAGGGGATCTGAATTCGCTTCCAGGGTGCAAGGCCCTGGGCAGCTGACCTGTGCCTGCCTCAGATGCCGTCTTGTGTGCCAGTTAATTAATACTTCATTTGCTATAAAATGGCCAAGTGAGTATTTTTAGAAGGTCAGAGTCCAACATATACATATAATGATTTGCAGAACAGAATTGAACCTCACATTACTTTTCCCCAAATAGGATTTTTTTTTTACCCAAATAGATGGGTAACGTTTATTAAAATAGCCTCACTCTGCACCCTTGGACAGTGAGTGAAAGCGTTCTATAACACTAAACACTGCGTTTCAGGCCAAGTTTTCGCCGCACAAACTGGTTTGAGCCAGTGGGCTCTGAGTATAAACAAGTTATGCAAAGAGTGGGGGTGATTGACCTGACGCCTTTCGGCAAGTTCAGCATCAAAGGCCCAGACTCAGCGAGGCTGCTGGATCATCTCTTCGCCAATGTCCTTCCAAAGGTAGACAGCCAAGGTCCAGGGTTCGCGCCCATGTGACTCTGCGTTCTCTTGGGTTTTTTTCCCAAAAGTCAAAATCTAGTGTGTTATTTCATTTCACAATCTGATACCTGCGTGAACACCAGAACTCTTCAACTGAGAGAATATGAGCTAGTTTTCAATTTCAAAGTCTTGAGTGATTTACTATATTATCCAAGGACCTAATGACTTTGCTTAATTATGTCAGTAGAAATTTAAAACTGGCTACAAGCAGGCCAGGCATGGTGGCACACACCTGTAATTCCAGTGTTTGAGAGGCCAAGGCAAAAGCATCTCCTAGAGTTCGAGGGCAGCCTAGATATATGGTGAGTTCAAGGCCAGCCTAAACTACATAGTGAAACTGTCTCAGAAATACATAAACAAAATTGATTACAATCTAAAGCATAGTTTTTATGAAAGTTTTGAATGATTAAAATGAGAGTGCTAAACTAATCCTTAAGTAGTTCATGCCATTGATAGAGATAAGAAAAGGAAGCATTTCATTGTTAACACTCATTTTTATTTACATGTGTGTTAAAAGAATGCGTAAGGTTTTCAACTCATCCTAAGTCATTTTGCATTATTTGGTGTAGGTGGGTTTTACAAACATAAGCCACATGTTGACGCCCAAAGGTCACGTGTATGCCGAACTGACTATCTCTCACCAATCCCCTGGGGAATTTCTGTTGATAACTGGTTCTGGATCCGAACTTCATGATCTTAGGTAAGCACAAGCTGGTAAGAATGTTCTGTCTGAAGACATGGTGGTATGCACCTATAATTCAGCACTCTAGGAGGCTGAGGCAGGCTGAGGCAAATTCAAGCCCAACCTGGGCAATAATTAATCACTAAAGCCCAGGATATCTCAAAAATAAAGTTTAAATGAAAGAGAGAATATTTCATACTGATTACATGTTGACTCAAACTTACACTGAGTTTTTCTTCTACAGCACTTGAAGTACAACTTTAATTCCTTCTTTAACTTTGTGCCTTTTATGGGAAACCTTTGAAGGGCCTGCCACCTCCAAGTGCCTCTGGGTTGGGTTTACTGGTTCTGGTGCTGTTTGGTCCCATTTATGAGATGTGATCAATGTTCCAGAACTCCTTCTAGATACTACCTTAGTCAGTTCTCCTTATCCCTTGCAAAGTCTGTGTCATGCTCATTTCAGATGGGGAAGCTGATTTGTCTAACAGGGCTCAAACCAGATCGGGCCCTCACTACACGACACTTAGCTCCTCGCTCTTGGCACCCAGCCCCCAGCTAAACCACAGCCCTACTGAGTCAGGCCTCTGTGGGTCTTTGTCTGTTAGAAAGTGTAGTCTTCGGTGCTTGCAAATGCTTAGAATACTATTGCCTGGCACGCGTCTTAGCTGACAGGTCCCCACTGGGCTTGCAGAATGATGCACATTATCTGCTCTCGTGCTACATCCATCGTAGCAGCCAATCTCTGCCCCAGTCCACGCTAACCCTTTCCAACACACTTGCAGGCCTGAGGGGCACTTGATCAGTTATAAATGAGGGTTGCAGGTGGGTTCCAGGGACTCTCGGAGGCTTAGAAACTGAAGCCGCAGTGTTTATCTTTCCTTGTGACCCTCAAAGTGACTCTGCCTGGTGCCAGGCATGTTGTTGACCTTCAGTGACACAAGTGTGCCTCTCCTGCATGCAAGCATTAAAGCATAGTTGGGCTTCAATTAATTTTTGAAGAATGACTCATTACTTTAAATGCAATAGAGCCGTCACTATTTAAGAAAACTCATGCGGCAGTGCTTGTTTAAATCAAAGCATCTGTCGGTCCTGTGGAAAGTTATCTCCCAATTTATATGTGGGTGATTTAAAGGCGGTCACTTAACATCTCATGTTAACGGTTCCTCAAGTTTGAAAATCGTGTGTTTGTATACAGTGGTCCTCTGGGGACGCTTTGATAGTTCTAGACGCAAAGACTGTCTCCATGGCAATAAGACGCTTGCAGCACGCAGCATCCCAGCAACATTCAGCCTGTTGTTTGTGTCACCAATGCAGATGGATTGAAGAAGTAGCCGTCAAAGGTGAATATGCCGCTGAGATTAGAAACGTGACTGATGAACTGGGCGTCCTCGGAGTCGAGGGGCCATGTGCAAGGAGGGTCCTGCAGAAGCTGACCTCAGAAGACCTCAGCGAAGGTGCCTTTGCGTTTCTGCAAACCAAGTCCTTCAAGATTTCTGGCATTCCTGTCACTGCTATTAGGATATCCTACACAGGTAAGCACCTCAGACGGCCTAGAGTAAACCCCTAAACTTAACAGGTAAAGTCAGGAGAGACAGGTGTGCGCACAGAGGCACACACGCTCCTTGTGACTTGGCAGGAAGATTTCTTTTGCTCAACTCTAAGAGAGTCTGCCTCTTCACCCCTGGGCTCCAGCGGGTTTCTAAATGCTGCTCCCATCCACCACCATACGAAAAGAAGGAAGGAAAAGGGTGACGCCAGAAAAGCTGGAAGGCCAGGCCACGGCCCAGTGACGAACCAGGGTCCAGGGTCTCCCCCAGGGCCTATCCGGCCGCTCCCTGCTCTCCGCATGGCGCCCCCCGGCCTGGCGCCTGGTCCCCAGGTGGGCTGCGCTGCCTCCCTCACTCCGGCCCCCAGCTGTGGTGCTGGCGGAGTGGCCGCTCCCAGTGTGGACATGGACGGTGGTCTGGGCGGCTGGGTTGCAGGCCTGTGGTGCCTGAGCAGGGGCATGGGAGCTGGGGCGTCCAAATCTCGGGCCCCTTCCCGGTATAATTTGCGGAACTCGGTCCCCAGGGCGAGGGTGTCCGCAGCCCGGTCCCCGCACGCGCGCTGTCGCAGGTGGGCCCTCGCAGGGACATGCTGCAGGGACATGCTGCGAGCTCCTCTCCTGGAACCCTGGCGTCTGGGTCGGGGACGCGGAGCCTCCTCTCCCTCCGGTGCGACTCGCACTCACGGGTCGAGGTCGCCGTCCTCACTCCGCGGCTCCGTGTTGCTTCCAGGCGAGCTGGGTTGGGAGCTGTACCACAGACGAGAAGACTCGGCGGTGCTTTACGACGCCGTCATGACCGCGGGCCAGCAGGAGGGCATCGGCGACTTCGGGACCTACGCCCTGAACGCCCTGCGCCTGGAGAAGGCCTTCCGAGCCTGGGGCCTCGAGGTCTGTGATGCGCGCCTCCCCTTTCTGTCGTCTGCGGCAGGGTTCCCTCTAGCTCTGGCTCTGGCCGACAGAGCAGTCACAGGTCGCTGGACACCTTCAGTTACGGGGAGCAGGGCCAAGCTCAGGGGACCGGGACTCTCAGGTCCTCCCCAGCCGTAAGGCCCTCACATCCGTGTGTGACAGTGGGGACCCAGCTGTGGGACCAAGCCCACCCCCACGGCCTCTTCCTCCTCTCCACGCGGCCCGGCAGCATTCTCTTCTTGTCTCTTCCTGTTTGGCAAATTAAACTTCTTTCCTGGTGAGGGTGGAGGCCAGTGGTCCCGCATGTGTGAGCCTAGGCCTCCTCCACCATTAATAAAAACATAAGTGTGTCACTGGCACTGTGCTCCGGTCACTCACACAGAGTGTGGTAGGCATGGTTTTATTTGGCCTCTCAGCTACTAAGAAGTTTTACCATGACTCCTATACCACACCGACTCACACCGAGATTCAGCAAGGCCCTCGGTGCATGGCACACAACCTGGGCCGAAAGGTTCACCATCACCACTCTAGATCTTCGATCTCTGCAGACTCGTGGTTCCTTTCCTGGAAGCCATGAAGTGCAATCAGGGACTGTGAGCTGGGTCTGAATTTATCCTCCACCGCACACCGACTGTGAGCCTAAGCCCCCAGAGCCTCTGCTCTCCTGTACGAAGAACGGGTCTTCTACAGGACTGCATTAGTCTTTAACAGGCCAAGCGAAATTTCAAATGCATTTTAAATCAATTGATTTCACTTTAAATATAATTTGAAGGCCCAGGTAGGGACCCTTGAGGAGTCAGTTTGCGGGCAAGCAGGTGGCACTGAAGGGAGGCAGCTAGCAGAGCGCTTAAAGAATAAGGGCCTAGGCTGGGGATTTAGCTCAGTGGTGTAAGCCCCTGCCTGGGCAGTGCAAGGTCCTGAGTTTGATCCCCAGTACCAAGAAAAAAAAAAAAGAGTAAGGGTCCTCAGGAGCACTGAAAGAGTAAGGGGCCTCAGGCATCTTCAGGAAAGGTTCTCTGTTAGTGCACCTTGGGTTTTTGTTTTGTTGTATTGTGCTTGGATCGAATCCAAGGCCTTTGTACGGAGCTCCATATACAGCTCTTTAAAATGAAGCACAAAAAAACCTAATTTTGAGTCAGTGTCTCACTAAGTTGCTGAATTGTTAGGATAGTACTTTTGTGATCCTCCTGCCTTGGCCTCCTTGGATTACAGTGCCTCGATTATTTGTGTGGTTTTGCTGGACACTTGAGCCAGCTCTGTTCCACGGGTCCAGGAGTAAAGCAGTGGAAGAGGCCCTTCCGGATTAGACAGCTCTGTACCCTCCATGCTCACCATGCTCCGTGCTCCTCCCACTCTTCGCCTTCTTAGGTCACCCCGGTTTTCCAGCGGTGCCAGAGCGCCCTCTCGTGTTCTGATAGCGATCACGCTTCTTTGCTTTCTTTTCCTTGAAAACAATCAGAAGCTAAGCAGATAATACTTTTAGGATGGCTCATACTGATCACGAGGTATGAGGGAAAATTTGATAATCATGTGAAATAATCTCATGCTCCCTCGGTTCATGTGAGTACTGTGCTGTCTTTTAAGGTTGGCTCCTTTTAAGTCCTGGTATATGGGACATCCCAGCTACTGGGGAGCTGAGCCAGGAGAATCGCAAATTCAAGACCAGCCCCGGCTACTTTTCAAGATCCTGTCTCAAGCTAAAAATTTTTTGAATGGGCTGGGGATGTAACTCAGTGGTAGAACACGTGTCCACTATGCACAAGGCTTTGGGGTCAGGGCCTAGCACCACGAAAATACATGAGCAGTTGGACGTCTTTTAGACAGGGCCCTTACAGGGAAGAAAAAACAAGCAAACCCATTTGCCTTGGGGCTGCTGAATGCTGGCTTTGGCCCTGAGCAGGTCAGGGATGCCATCCTTTTCTTCTGAAGCCACAGATGCCACACTCCTGCCTTCTCCCTCCCTCTCTTCTTATCTTGACTCTGATCTAACTGAAAGATACTTTAAAACTCTTCAAACACCTAGTTATGTAAAATTATTACATAAAACCGAGACAGTTCTGTTTGTGGGAGGAATGTCATGTCTGTCCAAATATTTATTAAAATAAGAGAGCTGGGCAGGGGCTTAGTGGCTCAGCACCTGCCTGACAAGCACAAGGTCCTGAATTCAAGTCCAGGTACCAAAATAAATAAAATAAGGGTTTTGCAACAAATTCTGAGATTCAATTTCTCTATTTGCTATATTCAAATGACAGCATATGCTGAAAGGCTTCATTTGAATTTTGAATTTAAAAAACTATTTTGAGAGCAGTCTATAACCTGTCTTTTTCAGCATCTGTATTCAAATATCAAAAAATGTTCTTTCTCCTCAAAAGATAAGACATGTAAGTCATGTTACCAAAACAATTATTAATCGTCTAAGATTTCACATGTGTGCTTTCCTCTTAGATGAACTGCGACACAAATCCCTTGGAAGCTGGACTGGAATATTTTGTCAAGTTAAACAAGGTATGTTTATATTCCAAAGTGTGCTTGAAGTAAATAGTAAAATGATTACACTGTTTTGTGACGGAGCCATGCTTTACAACTTAACCAAGTGTGATTATAGGAAAAATCGATTGGAACATAAATACTATTTCTCAATTCCTTCATATTAATCATTTGTTAAATTTTGACCAGTTTGAACCATTGGAGTGTGCCTGTGGGTTTAAGATAGCACAATCCAGCATCTTGAAGGGCTCCACCTGAGTTCTAAGATAAAAATTAGTGAAGGTAAGATGATTATTGGTCTGGTTTCAGCAGAGCTGCTTGTGAGAGCCGTGGATGTCACTCTGGCCCTGGGGCCCGCAGTGTGGCACCTCAGCCTATGGGTGCACCACCTGACTGAGTCTTCTGGCCACTCCCACGAGCACACAGCTCTACCCAAGCGCTCCTTTGGCACTTCGCCTGGAACTGCAGCATCTGGCTATAAGCAAATGACAGTTCAAATGTGCCCAACATACAAGAAGTACTTACTGAGAAGCCAATACAGGCCCGGGCGATCATAGCTGACATGAACACTCCATATGTGATACCCCACATCAGTAATCCTCAGCATCAGATTTAGGAGCAGCATCAAATTCTAAGGTTGAACCTGGGACCTCTTAACAGAGTCTTTAGGAGCCAGGCCAACAAATCGGTGTTTTAACAAGCTCTGCCCCCAGGATTTGAGAACCAACGCCCTCACACCTATTGCGCCGAAGCCTCTCTAATTTATTAGAGGCTAATTTATTATGACCAGCTCGGCTATACAACTCCTGCAAATACAGAGATCACTCCATTGTACAGTGTCTGAGAATGACTACACGGAACTTCACAGTTGTCGGTAGACTGAAAGGTGGGCACAGCAGCTGTGGAAATCTGGGATACTTGTTAGGGTTCCCAGATTCAACTGTCCTGCCCCTGGTGCTTATACACTAGAGGCGGTTTCTCCTCCTGCGAGAATATGGAACACATGCACAGGGCATGGTAAGGGAACACTGTTAATGCCTCTATACCAGTCCTCAGATGCTGAGATAAAATATGCACACAGAATGTGGATATTTACAGGACTAGAGTTTAGGACAAAGCATCTCCTAAAGAGCTTTACAGGGAAGAGTTTCTATACATTTTTTTTCCATGGCTTTTACTTTTATGATCTACCATCTGCCTCCAGACTGGAGAAAACAGGTGCTGCAGTTTGGGCAGCACCTGGCAGTGAATTGATCCTTCTGACAGCAGAAGTCTTGCTTTGGCTTGGAAAGTAAGGACAAAAACTCCTGACTCCTGAAAGCATGGACGTTCTGCTGTTGATAACCAATGAGTAGATAGACAGCTGATTGTTTTGTTTCAGTGTTTGGAAATTACTGTTTGGGGACGAGGCATATGTGGTCTCTTTGTGTTGAAGCTGGATTCTTAAAACGCTCTTTATGATTATTAGCAGGTGTGGATTGTGGGTTTATTAGCTCTTTTAATGATATAATCAATCCAAGTTCAGCCCTGAAGAAAGTGGCCTAACAGATACTAATTTTGATTGATGGCGTGTTTTTATGATTTCTGAATTGTTGGTTCTCATTCAGGTGTTGCAGAGTTAATTCTTAATTATTTTATTGTATAAAGGTCCACATAGGCTATAGACTTAGCCCTAAAGGAGCCAGGCTTTTTCAGCTATGTCAGTTCAGGGGTTAGTTGATGTCAATCTAATCAGGCTGTGCACACTAATTTCTAAGACTGGTGAATAGATTCGGTCAACTTTGTTCAGATCCTCTTTGGTGGCTTCACAGCAACTTTGGCCTGGTTTCATAGCAGCCAATAATGTGAAACAGGTTCCTGAAAAGTGTATTACTCTTACAAACTAAACTATGTAACTTAATATTCAAGCCCTAAGCCTGAAAACAAACTCTTAGGCACTTAATGTACAGGAAGGATTTCCTCTAAAGCCAGTTAGAAGGTCTCCTATACCTGTTTCAGAATAATATACTGCAAGTCTATATTGCTTTGGAAATTTATGCAGGATGAAAATAGAAGCTACACCCAATTCAGAGAGATATTTGCTACCAAAACCCAAAACTCTAGTATTTTGTTCAAAAGCAAATAGTACTATTCCTTGCTTGGTTTTTAAGCGTTTACACAATGACTGTACAAGTCATAATGAGAAGAGATGCTAGGCGGCGGGCGTTTCGGGATCCCTGGAGACTCAGGCAGAGGCAGAGAGGCTTTGGGAGGGGGACGCTGTGGCCAGGTTGCCTCAACATCATTTTCTACAGTGGGGTCCCAGAGGTGAACTGTCCAGGAAACAGAGGTTTTGAAACAGAATTGGCACTGCCTGCCTTTTATGAACTGACATCCGCAAGGCCATGCTTCTGTTACACCTGATTTTGTGTCCTATGGTAGGGTCAGCGTAGCTGCTTTGCTCATGTTAAGGAGGAAAATTGTTGTCTGAGGAGATGGACCATCAGACCAAATCAGAGCGAATTGTCTTCCCGTCCTAACCGATGAGAAAGAGAGCATTCTGGGGACTCTTCCATGACGGGAGACGTGGCCTCCTTTGGGCTCAGGGTGGTAAGCTGGGCCGGCCTGGCCTGGCTGGTGTGAGGCCGGGCCTGGAGCTCGCATTCATCTGCGACGCATTTGGTAAAGGCACTTATTAGACACCTTGCTGATAAGAGATGAAACAATACAAGCAACATTCTCAGGGAAACCATTCTCTTACAGTATTTTTATAGTGATGTCTACAGGGAGAAAAGCCCTTTTGGGTAGCTAATGTACTTTTTGTAATTAGGATGGCGTTTCCTTTTGTATAAAAATAAAATTGATACTCATTTTTCAAAACATACAGCTCTTTATTAGTGCATGTTTGCAGTACATGCAGGTCATAGTCATCTTGGGGTGTGGGTACAGGTGTTACCATGGAGTGGGTTGAAACAGACTAGGTTCTTGTGCATGACAAAAGAGAATAGCCCAGCATACGCCTCACAGTAAGTAGCTATGTTTATGGAAGGTCACGGGATGGCAGCAGCAGGACCAGGCAGAAGGTCAAAGTGCAAAAGGAGGGAGAAGAGGAAACCTTGATAACTCAGGCTTCCGGTGTTTAAAGGGTCAGACACCTCGAGTCCAGTGCCTCGAATTCTGCCTCCTACTGGTGTTGATGACCCACGGCCTCAGGCACCCTGGCCTCCGGGCTTAGATGTGGGTCAGCACCAGGGTGGTGCTGTGTATATAACTGGATGAGGGGAAAAGGGAGTGCCCCCTCAGCTTCCCTGCTTCTAACTGCGCTGCCTGTGCTTAATACAGCTTCTTTTTTAAATCCTCTCCCCTCCTTCTCGGTCCCTCCTCATTTCATGCCCTTCCCCCATTCTCATTCTTAGTGACATTGTCAATCTTTGTTCACGTTTATGACCTATAATGTTTACATTCATTGAGGTTACTAGGTTCCCACACATGGCACATCTTTATTCTACCTCTTGCCCCTTGCCCTTCTCCTCACCTCCCCTGTACCTCTTGGACCTCTTCCTATTTGTGAAAGATCCATCTCCTTGACCCCTTCCCTCCAACCTTTATTATTCTTTGTTTGTACTTTGCTTCACATGGTATTTAAGCTTGCGTGCCTGGTTTATTTCACGCAACATTATCTATTCCAGGTACATCCATTTTGCTACAGATGTCTCAAACGTGCCCTTCTTTATAACCAGTAGTATTCCAGTATGTATAGACTCAATATAATTGTAAAGAAATGGAATTATTGGCTGGGAGTTTTGGCTTTCACGTCAGAAGAGCTTAGGTCTACCCTCTCCTCTGGTTAGTACGCAAGGAGGTTTATCATGAGATTCCAAAGAGAAACCCTGTGCACGTAGCAACTGCTCAGTGGGTGCAAGCTACTACAGCTGACTCATTCTACAACCAGTCCATTTTGACTAAGTGAGTGAGACACTTCATCAGAACTGGGGGACAATATTTTGGGTCAGACCCTGTTGTACTCATTATCACAGTCTGTCTCTGAGAGATGTGGCAAAGTGTCCTTTGTGGAAGAACATCTGTGACTTCCATGACACAGTATAGAAAGGCAAAAGTTTCTTGTATTCCAGATGTTTCATTATAAATCATTATCTATTATTTATAAACTGTGCTCTTGTCAAGCACAGTATAATTATAACAACCCAGGGTCATTTGTGCAGTTAATTTAAATATACATAGTGGTAATTTTTTTAAAAAATTATTTATTTTCAAGTTGTAAGTAATAGCCATAAACTCATCCAAGTTAAATCTTTTCAGTCCTCATAATATTTAATCAACAAGCAAGTCATTTACATTAACAAATGGGGGATATTTTCCCAGTTGTTTCTGGGAGATACAAAAAGAAAAGTACATTTATCTTATTTTCTAGGGGCTTTACAAGACATATAAATAAGGCATGATTCAGGAAATAAAGTAAACTAAATCTAACTAAATCTTCTTACCTGAAAAAAAATCATTATTGTTCTTAATAGTATTCTGTCTTATTCCAAAAGAAGTCACTTTGGGGGAAAAACCAGTTACATTTTGTTTTCAATTGGAAATGGAAGAACTGCATTAATAGAAGTAAAAGGAAAATCAGCTGCCTTGGGATAGAGTCACAAGTATTCTTAGAATTTTCTTCTCAGAATTAGTGAATCTGTTCATTTCTGGAGAGCCACCACCAAGATTAACAGAGAATTAAGGACTGAGTGTAATGTATTTCAATAGACCAGGGGGAAATTTTTTCTTATATTTCTTCTTCCTCCTCCTCCTCCTCTTCCTCTGTCTTGAGCTTCTAATCAGGAGAAACAGAACAAAATGTAACAAAGATATTGAGCACAAATCAAATGACCATGCTAATGCCAGAAATACAGAGTCTTTCTTTGAGGAAATATTATGTAAAGCATAACTATTCAGCAAGCACAAGGAAAAAGGTCCAATGAGCAAAGAGTGAAGCCCTTAATGCCAACCCTACTACAACCTAAGTGGTCCATAAATATTACCTCCTCTCGCTTCACCTCCCAACATCACACCCAGCCGTGTGCCCGATGAATTAATCCAGTCTCACACAGCCAGGACCCAGTGACCTCCCAAAAGCCCACCTATGGGCACACGAGGCTTTGGAAGGACATTATTAGATAGAAACCATAACACCAGTCTGGAGAGATGAAAGCTAAGTCACCCCCTCAGTATGGGGTAGGCAGTTGGTTCTAGGACCTCTGGGTTCTGAGGCTGAGACTCACAGGTAGACAGCAGGGTCCCTGACTTGATGGGCAGGGTGGGCATCTCCCAGGAGCGAGGGCAGCATGTATCACCACTGCTTCCTTTCTTGAATCTTCAGCATTTTTGATATTTAAAAGATTTGAATCCAAAATCATTTTCCTGGCTTCCTCCAGATGAGCGGGTTATGGGGTCCCAGGCGTTTCCCACACTGGCTACCCGTCCACAGTGTAGGAGGATGGGTCAGGCACCTGGGTTCGTCCTAACCCGGATTCCCCCAGGGGGTGGTGGGATGCGGGGTGAAGGTCTCCAGGTGTGGCTGGCTGGTTCTCCTGCCTCACGCTGTCTCCCTGCTGGAGAGTCCTGAGGGCACCCTCTGTGTGTGCGAGGAGGTGGGCTAGCTTCTCCTAGGGTCCTGTCTTCACTCACAGCTCAGCACCATACTGCTGGCAAGATCACTTCTTTACACAGGGGTATAAGGTACAGGCATCAGATCCTGTTAGTGTCAACCTTAGTGTCTTCAGATACTTTTACAGAGTGTAAAAATACTGCAGAATGAGTGTCATTCAAAATAGGTTCAGGCCGCCTAGGGAAGTTTTTAAAAAGAACATTCTTCATGTAGAGTATTTGTATCATTTATATTTTATTAAATACTATAAAAGATGATAGGGAACAGGGAGACAGACTAAGTGGAGATGGGAAGGGGACAGGAACTCAGAAAAAATACCCTTGTCGTCATTTGTCTATTGTAAAAAGTCTCCTGTTAAGATAGAAAAATCTGGAGGCCAATAGGCTTGAGGCCAATAAGCTTGATGAAGACAGTGCCCATTCCTCACTTACTCAACACAGTGCCTCAGTGGACATAAGTAGGACAGCTGTGCCCCGGGAGAAAGTTTCACCAGTGACCGACTAACCTTCCTGCCATGCACACAAAGCCCAGACCAACATACCAGCACAAACTTGCTGCCAGCTCCTCATTTCAAAAAAGTGGTTTCTTCAACATTAAAAAAGAATGCAAAGGGAAATCCTAAAATAGGTTGAGAAATACTAAAGGAAATGATCCAGTGGAGATTTTAGACTGCAGAATATAACTGGTGAAAAAATGGGCCTATGGTTTGTATAGATATTCTCAATGGACTCTTTCAAAGAGAGCTCAATCATTTCTGAGCAAGTGTTTTGGCTCAACTCAGGGAGATGGACTTAATCGGTGCATCTAAGATGATTCTAGAAGATGGTAAAGGAGCATGCCAGCTGCATGGCAAGGCAATGCAAAGAGCTACTGAAAAAGCATTATGTTTTCACCACAGGCTTCCAACAAAGAATACATTATGGTTAGAACTGAATTAGCTTCTGCCTCTTCCCCAAATGACATTCAGGTCAAGTCACCAAGAAATGTGATCAGAAGAGTTCAGCACAAAAAAGCCATGACTTTGAAAGAGTGAAAGTCCTAAAGCTCACATTTTCTGTAAACCACCAGCCAAACTTGACTGCTATTCACAGCGCCCCACAAGAGAACAAGGCTGTGGGTCTGATTATCACGCAAAGCATCTGTGTGAGTACCGTAGCACTGAAGATTGCTCAGACTGCAGCTCCTAAAAGCCAGTTATTAAGTGGGTCCTCTTCCAGTGCGAACAAAAAAACCAAAAAACCCAAGCAAATTCATGAAGATTGTGACCTCTCAATAAACCGATTGTAAGTCATCAGGAAGATTAATTAGAAAATGGTCGGTTTTTATTTTAAAAGCAAAAATAGTTGTTTTAAATGTTGAAGTCAATAGATATCTAGTTTTGTTCCCAAAAAGTAGAAGGTAGAGAGCCCTTAAAATATTTACAACTTGCTATGAAGAAGCTTAAAATTCTCAACTACAAATTATAAATTTTAAATATTTATACAAAAGGGGAAACAATTACCAAAGATTTGTGATTTAGAGGGTAAAATAAAATTAACTCAATTTCATGATAAAGAAAGTCCATGTAATTGATCTTAAATATAAATCTGGTTTATTCCCTATTATCATTTTATTAATACCAACTCAGCTATCAACTTTTGAGCTCTATTAATTTAAATGTTTTTTAGTCTGTCTTAAATCTTTGTTTTTCAATGTATCTATATCTGAAAATGTGTGCTTTGTAAAATACTGCTGTCATCTTTATTTTTGAAGGTAATCTTAATATTTTATGTGTGTAAATATTTCTATATTTGAAGTATTAAAATAAGAAAATAAATGTATGCACATATTTTTAAAAACTACAGTGAACTTTGATTTGTTATGACTTTTTCATCATGAATTTATCTTTATCATCTGTATAGATTCAGATAAGTCAAAGTCTTCCTGTACCTGCCCCCCTTTTCATCCTATATGAAATACTGCTGGTTCCAGGCTTGAAGTCTTCATGCTCTGGCTTCATAATAGAGCATAATAGATGCTCTGGCTTTCACCATCTGGGTCACACTGGGGAAGGAAGATGAACTGAATTTACTTTGCATGTTACTTTAACCTTGGCCAAAGTTTTCTTTGGCTTCCCATACAGATTGGCATTGAAAGTTGCAATAGTCATAAAGGCTGTGCTCTGCTGGAGTTTGTTGTGGCAGCTCTGTCAGTTGGGGTGGGGTGAAGGCCTGTGAGGACCCGGCGTGCTGCCTGCCTGGGAGTGCACGAGGTTCACTGAGCACAGTCCTAAATGTCTCCAGTGTGACAGGGCTACATGAACCCTAAACCTACATGAACCCTGGCCACGGGGGCCATCTTTGACATGAAATGTGAGTTTCTTTCCTTTTATAGTCAATGAAGAAATTAAAGTTCATGGTACAGTCTTTTCTTTTTCTTTTTTGTTTTTTTCAGAGAATAGCCCATGCATGAGAACTGCTTCAAGAATCTTATTTTTATTGTTTTGTTGAGATTTCTAGTTAAATCTCATTCTACAGGATATGCTTTGTGCATTATAAATCCTTTTTTGGCCTCATAAGATACGCATTGCATCTTTGAGCTCCTTATGTGGAAGTCTTACAATGTCCCTCTGGGACCACCCCACCCTGGGCAGTCTGCAGTTCATCTCATTTATCAAGTGTCCCTGAGTCTGCCCAGGAAGTTCATTAGGAATAGGAAAGTCATCTGTCATGGGTTTCATGGGAGAAAAAAAGCTTGGAGAGTGCAGTATTCAAGAATGAGCTGTGTCTGCCAACCACACAGGGCCTAGCATGATGCTTTTCAAACAGTAGGGACATAATAAATGTTTCCCATATGACCTAGTGAATGCAGCCCACTAGGTTACTATATTCCAGGGACAGAAGAAGAAAAAACACAGCATTTGAGGGGTTTTCAGTGTCACATTTCAGAAAAGTATATTTTTCTCTGGTACAAGTAACTGAGCTGCTGTATCGTGTCCAGGTGCAGTGTCCTGCTCAGTCTCCTGTATAGAGCCACCAGACACGAGGGTCACTTTCCTAGTCCCCCACTGTAGCACTTATGTTTTACTGCCTAGGCGATTCTGGTACAATTGTCACCACAAGTTATTACTCTAAAGTCTAACATTCTCAGGTAGGAGGTGGCTGAACTGTCATGCAAGGACTAAGAACTATTTGTTTAGACATTTGATCCAATCTGTATTTTTATTTAACATGTAATTGGGGAGAAAATAACAAAGACAAATTTAAATGCTTGCATCTCTAACCTTGTCACAGCCGCTGAGCACTCATTCATCATCATTATCTTGGATTCCTGCAGCCAGCAGACTTCATAGGAAAGCAGGCACTGAAACAGATTAAAGCCGAGGGGCTGACACGCAGGCTGGTCTGCCTCACCTTGGCAACGGACGACGTGGACCCGGAGGGGAATGAGAGCGTCTGGTACCATGGCAAGGTGAGTGTGCAAGACCTTGTGGCCAGGGTCGCTATGTGCCCACAACAGAAACTCCCATTGCATGTTTATTGGTAGGAGTTTTTGCTAATTTATTTATTCACTGGAAGGCTGATACACTCTCCACACTTGTGAGTTCTGAGCTGACATTCAAGAATCAGGAAACAATAAACTGAAAGGAAAATGAAACGCTGCTCAGTTTTAAAAATATATGATCCTATGTGCTTTGTTGAAAAAAAACCCAAAGGACTTGAAAAACGTTGTACAATGGAGAAGGTGTGAGTCATCTATTTGTTCATCCAAATCTGTAAATGCAAAAGATGGATTTTATAAGGAATTTAGCTTTCTTATTCAGCTTCCTGGGGAATCTGAATCAGAAAGGGACAGTTAGCCTACAGTGTTGGCAAAAAAACTCCCCATGAAAACATCGATGCCAAAGGGCAAAGACTGAGCCTTGAAAAGTTAAGGAAAAGGGGTCACCACTTGGTTCTTTAGGAAGAGCAATACTGTTTCACTTTGGAAAGTATGCAGTAAAATCAAGGGCCACTCATGTGGACTGTCCCCAACATTTCACTTCCTTTTCTTTTTGTGACTCTCTGAAAAACCGAACAGTTACAACCCAAGAGTGGAAAACAGTTGGGTATGTTTCAGGCGGGGTTGTCGCAGGTGCATGACTCGTGGGTGTGCGGAACCTGGCCTTCCAGACTCATCAAAGCAGCTGCCTCAGGTTGAACAGCGACAGCTCAGTCAGTACCCAAGGCCAGAAGTCTGCATCTGGGCTTTTCTCCTTCACCGCGCGCAGCCCACCTGACCTTTGTCTTCATCTTTTCCATCACCTCAGCCACGAAATGTGGGAGGCGGGGAGACCTCTGTCCAGTGTTGGGTCATATTTGCCTTTGGATTTCTAAAGAAACAGCAACTTGAGTTCAGGCATGGGTATTTTTAAAACTTTAATGTTTTATGCTACCAGGGACTGAACCCAGGGCCTTTCCTTGATCTACAGCCCCAGCCCAGTGCAGAACTAACATCTACTGATACTGCTGATATTTTCATACACTCTGTCACTTACCCTCTCCACTGTATATCATCATCTCATTTAAAGATGAGCTTTGGGGCTCAGAGTTTAAGTAAATTCCTCAACTTTGCACTGCTAGACTGAGCTGATTCCCACTCTAGCGATGCTTGGACTTGGAATTTCTTGTCCTTTTTTCTAGGGCACACTGAGTGCTCTTGTGTCTTGCTGCTTGGGCTTCTGGGTGCTCTTTAGAACTTAGTTATTTATCTTAGTTTAGAACAAGTTCTTGTACATCCTAATGGCTAGGGATATGCTCAGACACCATGAGCCAGCAGACTTTCGCATAGCTTAAGTGCCTTCACCTTTTTATCATATGGTACAGGCGGACCTCCACTTCCTTCTTAAATTGTGCTGTTTGTTCTTCTGTTCGAGTTGTTCCTGCTTTCCTCATCATTTCTGCTTCTTTCTGCTCTGGTTCAGTCTCTTAATATATGTTCTGCCTTCAATTTCAAATTTGTCCACAATTTGCATGATTTTGACTGATTCACCAGTGACTTCACTTGATCTTGACCTTTGAGCTTCAGACTTTGTACCTGTAAAATAAAGCCAATGAAGCCAGATATGGTGGCTCATACTTGTAATTTCAGCACTCTGGGAGGCTGAGGCAGGAGGGCTCCAAGATTGAGCAATTTAGCAATTTAGTGAGATTCTGTTTCAAAATAAAAATAGAGGGACTGGGGATTTAGCTCAGTGGCATAAATGCCTGGCTGGCAAGTGTGAGGTCGTGAGTTCAATCCCTGGTACAAAAAAGAAAAAGTGAGATTCAAACAAAATAAAAATAGAGAAGTAGAGAATATAATTCAGTGTGAAGGCCTTGGATTCAATCCTCTGTTACCTCTCTAGCCAACAATAATAGCCACTGAATGAGGCATGTCGAAGGTTCTTTGCACCTCTATTTTTTAATCTGGTCATTACATTTCCTTCACCCTGTCTTTCTTTTGTTTTGCATTTTGACTCCATCCTACCCAGCTTCCTCAGAAGCTCTGCACTCATCTTTCCACCAACATTGTTTTACTACGACCAACCAAAGGATTTTAGACATATTTAAATATGATACCCAAGTTCAAGTTTTAAAATCCTGAAAACCCAAGCTTCATTTAAAAACTATATTTCCTGTGCCAAATGTATAAACCACACTTACATGCTACATATTTCATCTTTCTTTTTATTTATTTATTTATTTTTTTATTTATTTCATCTTTCTTGACATCTGCCATCTACCAATATAGCCATCAACTCAACTGGGATTCTGGCTTTGAGTTTCCTAACATCGATGTGTCTGCTCTTCAGTGCTTAGTAGGGTCATTTTATCACGTAGATGGTCTTCTTCTCGATCCTTTTTTCCAAAGCTCTTTTTCTTTAAAATATTTTTTTAGTTTTAATTGATACGTAATAATTGTGCATATTTATAGGACATAATATAAACATTACATGTACACGAGGCACAGTGACAACATCAGGGCACATTTGTTTGTCACTTCTTGATGTTGAGAACATTTAAATCTTCTCTGTTGGTTATTTTTAAATATTCAGTTGATGGTTGTGAGCTATCGTTGCCTTACTCTGCTGGAGAAGTTTTTCCTTCTATGAAAGGCCCTCCTT
This sequence comes from Dolichotis patagonum, assembly GCA_004027295.1. Lineage (NCBI taxonomy): Eukaryota > Metazoa > Chordata > Mammalia > Rodentia > Caviidae > Dolichotis > Dolichotis patagonum. The sequence goes on along the minus strand of PVJX010001440.1, from coordinate 55,731 downwards.
TGATGGTCTGTATGCTCTAGAATGATACCAGTTACTTTTTGCTTTTTATTTCCTGGCTTATGTTGCTTTTGATGTTTGCAAATATTTCCAAGTCTAGAGATAAAGTACAAGTTCTTTTGTTTATTCAACAAAGTTATTTTTATTATCTACTACATGACAGTAATAATGTAAGCTCTGTAAGAAACAAAACAGACAGGAATCCCTGACCTCAAAGCATTTATATTCTAGAGGAGGGAGAGACAATCAATGAACAAACTAAATAAAATATATGTTATATCAAATGTTGATGAGTGCCCCAGGGAAAAGTAAAGTCCAGTCAGCAGCTGGGCAGTGCTTATAATTTTAAACAAGTTTTAATTTTTAATCAAAGCATGTAGGTACCCATAAGGAGAGATTTCATTATATTGGGAGGATTAGTGATGAAAAAACTTAGCTTGGGAGGAAGTTTAAAGGAAGAAGTCTATGGGGAAGTTTGGAGAGTTTAGAAGGTTTTCTTTTTTATTATTTTATAAACTAAAATACACAGGGTCAAAAAAAGAACCACAATTCATCATCTAACTTGAGTTATGTGACCTTCTTCAAAGGCCATTTACCATGTTACTTCCCCACTCCTAATTTGAGTGGAAAGAGAAGAGGCCAAAAATAAATGAGAATGATTTACATTGGTAAAAGAAATGTCACTGTTCCCTTAAACAAAGAAAAGACTCCACTTTGCAGAGTGGGGACAATTCACTGAACAAAAAGGAGGAATGGATCGAACTGAGCCAGAAAAGTCTAAGGTAGAACTGCTTAAAATTAATGCTAGGGAAATCCTCTCCCTGCAGATTTAGTAATAAGATAAAAGGATAAAACAAGATTTTGAAAAGCTATGGTGGAATGCTAAGCCATGGATTAGGGAGAAATTAAAGCAAAAATGAAAGTAAACTCTAGCAGAAAACAGAGCATATTTTAAAATTACAACTCAGGAAATGAGTACTGTTTCCTGAGGTTACCAAGGCAGAAGTGATTGTAAGGCACTACTGTGGGGCTGGTAGGAGGCCGCCGGGCTTTGCCCTGAGTCTGAAGGGCACCGGACACTTGCCCCAGGCTCTGCCCGTTCCTCAGGTGCCCAAACAACCTGCATGCCCTCTCCTGCTCCAAACACAATCTGTGCTTGCAGGCTGGAAAGTGAAACCCAGGCTACCCAGACAGGTAGTTTTACAACCCAGTGTGATAACTGGCCCATGCTTACAATCCTGGGAAGTGGAGGCAAGAGGATTGTAAATTCAAGCTTAGCCTGAGCAACCTACTGACTTAGGAAGACCCTGTCTCAAAATAAGAACTAAAACAAGGACTGGGGATGCAGCTCAGTATGAAGGCCCTGGTTCAATTTACAGTGCAGAGGGCGAGAAAGAAGAGAAAGAGGAAGAGGAGGAAGAAGGGGAGAGGAAAGAAGAGAGAATTAAAACTCCCATTTCCCAGACCCAAATCCCTGCCTTCTATCACCTATCATGAAAAGGAAAAAAGGAATTTAAAGCATGTGCTGTACTTTGCCTATAATTATATGCTAGATGAGTGCATTCAAATTTCTTGCTGTCTTTTCTTTAATCAATCAGTTCTTACCGTAATAAGTTCAGAAATCATATGGAGAGCCTCTGATTTGAGACTTCAAAGAGATGATTAAAAACTAGGACTACAAAGATAAGATCTACACTCACAGTGCGCTGTGTAGAAAGACTGAAAGACTGGTGCCTGGATGGGCTCAGCTGAGGCAGCTGACCAGCCCCAGACTGACTGCCATCCAAGAGTGTGTGGACCTCCAGCTCCAGGCGTCCATCCCGCGAGCCAATGGGGCCCGAGAAGTAGTGGTGCTCATGACCAGAAGCCACCCAGAGCAGCCCAGATTGTCTTCCTTTTACTTCTTCATGGAGTCTTTTGACTTGATGGTTTCTTTGCACTTCTGCTTTCTCTTATCTTTCATTATCTGCTTGAGATCTGTGCCCACTAACCTCTTTATCTTCTAATTGGGCTTGTTATATGGCTTTTTTCCTTTCATAGGATAAAATCTTGTTTTATATCGCCTGGGCTTTGATTCCTTGTTTAGCACGGTTATCTCCTTTGTCATCTAGAATTACCTTAATTCATCCTCTTGGGTGCTGATTTTCCCCTCCTCTTTCTTTCTTTTGAATTCCATGTCTTCTCTCACCTCAGAAGGTTTCATTCTGAATCTCTGCCAGCCTTACTTCAGATAATAAGTGATACCCACTAGAACTACTAAAAGTAACAGGCTAAAATTCTCAAATACAATGAACAGTGAGATGCCAGCCTCACTTCAAAGAGCAAACCCTAGCTCCATGCTGGCACTTGTGTGCTGCATGGCTGGCTGGCTCTGTTTTCCCATAGACTGGTGATTTCCCAAGCTTGGGAGGGCACGAACAGCAACATTCTCACTCCTCCAGGGTCCAGCACAAAGTTTTGTGCTTAGTAAAGCTAAACTGCTCACATTATCATTTTCCGAAGAGCTTCACAGCTGGCAAGAGTGGTTAAATAATGCATGTGTACGTGAATAACACATGCTATATATGTATGACCACTTGTGCAGATTGATTCACATTGGACACTGGTCCATTGGTAGTTTAATTCAGTGCTTGTTGGCAGGCTGTTTCCTAAATCACAACAGAGATACCTGAACAAGTTTGCAAGTTTTTTTTTTTCTTCTAAGTATTTCCCCTCTCTTCTTCCAAATATACTGACTCAATAAAATTTTTAAAGCTAAAAATAAAGTCTTCCATTCTTCCTATCAAATCCCCTATAGTTCAAAACTGAGGAAAATGTCAGATATTTAGAAATTAAGTGTTACTATTTTAAAAAGAATTTTCAGAGCAATGCAGACATGTCCTTGAAGATTATATAACTTGGAAATTTTCATTAAAAATTTTTTTAATGGGGCGCTTCTTCCTCTGTTGCCGGTGCCATCGCAGACAGCATTCCTTAAGACTGTTATGCTGTGAGTGGATTCTGTCTTAGGCCATTGCATCTGGAGAAGCACACAACTGTGGCTGAGATGCTGCTTGTGGCTGGGTCTTGTTTTCCAGGTGATCGGCCACACGACATCTGGCAGCTACAGCTACAGCATCCAGAAGAGCCTGGCCTTTGCGTACGTCCCTGTGGAGCTGAGTGAGGTGGGACAGCAAGTGGAAGTCGAACTACTGGGTAAAAATTACCCCGCCACCGTCATACAAGAACCCTTGGTACTGACAGAACCAGCTAGAAACCGACTCGAGAAAAAAGGCAGAAAGGACAAAACTTGAAAAAGGTCTCACCAGTCAGCTGAATTCTGGTTACTATGTGTGTTCTTGAAATTATTATAATTGGTTCCAGGGGTAATAGAGGATCCCAAGAAGTTACTTCAAAATCTTGAAGAGTCTAGATTTAGACTCTTGATAAAACTTTTCTCCCAATTGTTTTCTAAGCAAAATAGAATCATGAATGAATGATTTACATCATCCTTTCAAATGAAGAAATCTGAAGTGAATTTTTAAAATCTTGTCTTCTTGTTTATGAGATCCAATCAGCAAAATGGTAGGTGTTTGCTAATATGCAGTCATTATTATAACTGAATTTTAAAACTTTATATAATTTAGGAAGATAGCATATATTTCAAAACTGAAAACAAATTAATGTTTTGTTTTACATAAAAACAAATATAATACTACTGCCTTCTGATTGAGAAATTGTTCCCTAGGTAAATAATAATTTTAATTTTTGTAATATATCTATGACAAAGATAATAAAGCTTAATATCAATTTTCACTAACATTTTTATTCATTTCTCTGAAATGTATCTTGTTTTCTTAATGATTTCCCCAAAAGCAGCTTTATAGGACATTATGATTGTCCTTTCAAAGGCTGTCTTAGAAGTGATATTGCAAAAGAGAACAAAGTCTTACACTTGTAAACGTTCAGAAGTGCAGCTGAAGTCTAAATAGATTGTGCTAGGACAAACACAGCCTGAATACTGAGCACCTCTCCTGGGAAGGGATTAATGCAGACTGACATCACACATGCCATCTGCACACTCCTTACAAAGCGTTTGACAAGGCAGGTCGAACATGAGCGGAAGAGCCAACAGGACTGCCCTTAGCGCTGCAAGCAACAAAGGAAAAAACCACTCAGGAGTGATTCTTTGATATGCTTCTCAGAATTATTTGAGTTCAACTAAATGAATAAATAAAAAGAATTTTTTTGTAAATGGTGCTTTGTAATTTATAATTAATTTATACACATACACTTTGATTACACATTTATTGAACTTTTCCTAGGTATTTATATTTCTATATTTAGAATAAGCTCCTAAATGATTTTTAAACTTGTTTTAAAATGATGTCAAATTTACATTTTAAATGTTTTATAACGTTAATTCCATAGAACTCTTCAACCTGCCTTTTTTCTTTTTGGTATATCTTCTTACATAAGAAAAGGAGGTAGTGCTCTCAGTTATGAACATTTCCTAGTGTAAGGATTCTGCCTATGCTACCTACCCCAGTTCTGGAGTTAGATGCTGATCAAAGTCTCTGGCTGGGAATTGGGAGGTCTGCCTTTTATTCTCTGCTTCTCAGCAGCCTTGCGACCTTAGGAGAGTCACTTACGATGTCTGGGTTCTACCTCTGTGAAACAGGTTTGGATTCTTCTGGTTTTTTGGATACTGTAACAGAAAAAAGCAGTAATGAAAGTACAACATTGGACTCAAGTCATACCACTAAAATAGCACTAAAACCAATAAGTAGAAAGGGTAAGACACTGGGATGAGTGTTAAACTTATAAAGAAATTCTATCCATAATATAAGCCTTCCTCCTCACTTTCTTAAGAAGTTCTTCCAGCTCCCTCTTTTGTTGTAAACTGAGTGCTGTTGGATCTTGTAGGTCACCCTGGCATTCCCACTCTACTTAGCCTGTGGTCCTGCGATTAGCAACCATTCCATCTCTGGTCAATTACTTGCAACACAACTTGACCATGGAAAGATGAGCCAACCTAACCAGATTTCACCCATGGGAATGTGAACTGTGATTGTTATGGCTTATATCTAGATGTTCCCCCAAAGATTCATATAGTCATAAGTGGGTTTTTTGGCAGTGGCTGGATCTACAATGTGTTATGTTGGGATTCAGGATCCCCCACATGACATGTAGGTGGCATTGCCCAAAGAGTAGATAGCCTGGATAATATATAAAGGCAGGCTTGTTTGCTGCTGCTGCCTCTTTACTACTTTGCTGCCTTCTGCCCTCCATGAACTATTTCTCCTCTGTACTACCTGCCACCCTGCCTTGGAGTCAGCCTCACCTCTAGAAACTGTGAGCCAAAATGAACCCCTTCTCCTTTAACTTTGGGTTTGGGTATTTTGCCTCAACAATGAGAAAAGCAACTAAGACAATGACCTTCCAGAGAACAAACTGATTATTACTAAAAACTAAGGGTAAAGTTGAAGCTAAAGAGAAAGATGCCAAGCCTATGGGTGATAGGAGCTCCCCAAAAGGAGGGAGGCCCCAGAGAGAGACAGAGAAAAGGTGTGATCATTGTGCCATGTTAACTGAATTTGTACAAGAACAGCCTGGCAGATTTGTAATTACTGGGTGTCTCTGGGGTGATTGAGATGTAGGCCAGTAAACAGAAGGGGAAAGCCCATCCTGGAAATGCGTGACACCAATAAATAGGGTTGTATCTTGGACAAAAGGAAAAAGTGTTTCCTTTCTTCAGAGAAACTCTAGTTCTTCACCATTGCCTTTGGATGTTGGTTTCTGGTTCCTTCAGGCATCCAGGGCAGACTCTCCATCCTCAGTATAGATGCACACCAGTGACCATGCAGGGAGCTTCCAGGCGTCCAAACATCAGCTGCTATTGGGTCCTCTGACTCTCTAGCCACTGACTCTCCAGCCTCTGACTCTCCACAACCACTTCATATTCTTCCATCTCTGATCTATAACACAGCCAGTCATATTTTTTCTATTGAATTGGTTCAAGAAAACCCTAGCAGAAGGAAAGACAGTCCCCCAAGTTCTCAGTTCTTGATGGTGTGGTAGCCAGTTCTGTGGTTAGATCTTTGACTCAAAGATCCCAACGGAAGCCAATGGCTTCTGGAAAGTGGACCATCCATGGAGAGGTCTCTAAGGGATGGGCCTAGATTAATATCAGCCATGAACAGGAAACAACCAGCAGTCTTGAACGTACTCTAGTGATATGTAGAAGGCACATTTGCAGCTCTGGGAGCATCCTCAAGATGGTGATGATGAATGGTGGGTATCTGCTCCCTTGAGTGAAGAAAGTGTTTTGGAACTGCAAAAGCATGTCCCACTCAGAACACTGTCAAAACATTTACAGCTGTTTTAGATTGGTCATGTTCATGTCCTTATGAATCTGTGTCTTTCTCCTTTGCTACTGACATGGAAAGATACAGGGAAAAAACATTTTAAAATATGCTGTACGGGACATTAAATAGCAGACTGAGTTTTACTAAGATGATTCTCCAGCATTTTTTTTTTTTTTTTTTTTTTGGTACTGGGGATCGAAATCACAACTGCACACTCGCAAGGCAGGCACTTACGCTGCTGAGCTAAATCCCCAGCCTCACTAAGATGATTCTGTATATATTTCAACTGAACAAAATAAAAGATTGAGGTTACTAAGACTTTCAGCAGCTAGGGAAAGGAGAAAGTTTTAGGCACAGAAACAGCATTCTTTAGCCAAAGTCCCTGTTGTAAGCAGAGGTTGTGAGGAGAACAACTACATTCAGGACACAGAATTTATAGTATTACTTTATGATGATCACCCACAATTAAGTACAAGAAAGGGCAATAAATCTGTCCACAACACTAAGACCTAGAAAATTCAGCTCAAAATACGGACCAGGGCTCCCCTGCAAAGTACCACAGCCATCCACAGTGATAATGAGGTCCTGAGCTCCTCCAGTGATGAGAATAGTCAAATACATGTCAGGAAGCCAGCATGACAAGCTTCTCCTGGAAATTAAACAGCATACATCTTGCCCTCTAGAGCCAGGAAACAATGTTCAACATAAGGACCAGCGCTCCCCCAAAGTCAACCATGGCCACTCTCAGTGACAGGTCTCAAGCTCCTCCGATGATAATGGCCAGATTCATATCAGGGAAGCTAGCCATGACAAGCTCCTCCAGGAGAACCAACAGCTCCAACAACAACACTTAGGAGAACCCACAGCGCCATGCTCTTCCTCTCCATGTCTCCTTTTATGCTGGCAACTTTCCTCAGGTGGGCCATCTACACTCAGAACCATGCTGATTTAATTCAGCTTGTGTTAAATTGACCACCAGCTTTTAATCCATAACAGTCCCCAAAGGCAGAACACCAAATGTTAAGTCGATTATACACTCTGAATGAATCTGCATATAAAATATATAAATTATCATCTCATCTCTACCTCCCCGCCATTAACGAATCTTTAAAATAGTTCAGTGTACTGAAAGCAGCATTATGAATAACAAAATGGTGACATGTCACTTAACAACACTTTATCTAGGTAGACTGTTAGGCCATGTGGCATGGAGGAGTGATTCAAAGGCTACAAACCCAGGGATAAAACACCTGAACTTCCCAGCTATGCCACATAGCCGAGCAGAGTCCACATCACATCTACGGAGCCTCTCTTGTGTTTAAAGCACTGCCAGTAACTGCATTCCTTAGGGAAGGATCCCCCAGTCTACCTGGCCTAGGGAGGACTTACTCCAGCCCAGGCTCTGGGTAGTGAACAATGCAGAGAGGTTCCCCACCTTCATGGAGATTATAGACGAGAGATGTCAAGGAAAGTGCTCAATGAAGAGAAGCAGGTGAATTTAGTCATAAGTGTTGTGAATGGCAGGAGTGGGGTGGGGAGAGAATACATTGAGAATGAAGGATGGCAAACAGTCAGAAGACAGTGAAGTCAGGATTAAAGGGTGAAGAGTGTCCTGTGGAACAGGCAAAATGGTCCTGTGTGCCATTGGCGTGGGTAACCTCAGAGGATCATGAGGACAAAAACCAGGCTGCACTGCTCGCTGAATAGGAGATAGCAAGTTAGAGAGAGGGAACATATAATTTTACTATACGCAGCCAGCATCCTTGTAAGTTATAAAGGAATCAGTTAAGAAGCATTCAGCTGCAAGCCAAAAGACAGCCTATCCGTAGTTTAAGCAGTTACTTATTTTATTAAATCATATAACAAGAAGTCTGCAAGTGGGCTCAATGTCATCATTACTATCTTAGTGCTCTCTTTCTACTTTGTTAATCCTCTCTAGTTTTAACCATATATCTATATATGTATATGATTCATATCAGGAGATGAAGATGTGTCAAGTATGATTAAGAGCTGAAAATCTTCCTTGGGTTAAGCAGAGTGGTGATTGGTGCCATGGGCCTGGACAATTTCAGGGGACAGTGAGGACAAAAGCCAGGCTGTATTTAACCATCTATGTTATTATATGATTAATTTTATGTAATATAATATATAGTTTAATAAGATTAAATCAGCTTCTCATTCGCACCTTCTATTACATGCCTTAAAAAACACTGTGTCCTACATAGAAATGAATTTGGCGAGTCCTCAATATGACGTGGGTGCCCAATACACACAGACTCAGTACAGGTATTTAGTCTGAGAGTAAAGTTTTAACTCCTGGAACCATTCAGCCCACTTAAAGCACAGTATGGAACCATTCAGCCCACTTACAGCACAGTATGTCTCTTAGATCCCTGAAGAACTAGTTATCTTACATTTAAATAATGGCTCAGAAATAAAAACTGACTGCAGTAGGTTTAAATATGAAAAAGCAGAAGTTGAGTTTCTTCAGTTCTGTCAGTGTGACCAGAATTTCTGTTTATGTTTATCATCTATATTATAAACCAGAATGCAAATGGTGAGTTCTAGTAGTCTGTTCAGCACTCGAGCAAGTACAGTGTGGGAGGAGCTGGGGCAGGCAAGGGCCTCCTTCCCTCTGCCATTCCACACGACTAACTTGAAGGTTTCTGGCTAGTTCCAAAGAGGGAGCTCAGTATGGTTTAGACCTTAGCCTGTCCCACGACAGTGTCCAGAGGCTGATTTGGGAAGGTGGTTGGCCTGTGGGGTGCTGGATGACTGTGTGTTTTAAGAGGTGGTCACAGGGCAGGACACTGTGGAAAGGTGTATCTCCTACCCAGCTGTTCCATTTAGCTCTCTGCTTCTAGGTACAGTGGCTCAAGGACTATTCAGCAATAAGTCCCTCTGCCATCCTGTTTCTGGCTTGAAGCCTGCTGGCCACAGACTAAAACCTTAACACAAAATAAACCTCTCTTCCTTTAAACTGCAGGCATCAGGCATTGTGTCTTAGTGAGGGATCCACTTACCATGGAGAGCCACTGAGGGGGATTGTCTAGAAAGGGCTGCCAACCATCACTAGGGTCATGCAGGGAAGGGCTGCTGGTGGACACTATACTCTGGAGCTGCCACCCAGAGAGAGGGGTAAAAACATCTTGGCCTTGCTCTTCTCCTCACTCTCCAACCCCTTCTCACTGCCTCTCACTGGCTGAGCCCCACTAGAAGCCAAGTAGGGAAAGTAGTGTGGCATACTGTGTTTGTAGGGTTTGGCCCCACTGCAACAGAGAGCAGACACAGCACAGAAGATCATGAAATGGCTTACATAGAAATAGGCAAAGCCTAGAGCAGTACCAGGGTTTACTGAGCTCTGGTCAGAGGCGTGGAGTCAAAAGGTGCAACTATGACTACTAGGATAGAAGGAAGTTGTGGGGCAGGCGAATGCTTTAAAACTGACATTATTACTTTGTAAAAGTCTTGTGTATTATGACATGAACTATGCTAACATTTAGGTTCAAGTAGGGAAAATGGATTTATTTAAATTGTGTTTACATATCTGAAGAAGAATACCAGCATTCCTGGGGATTTATTTTTCACTATATGACTTCTCATATAAAATATACCACTCCATATTTTTAAAGGAAATTATGTACTTTAGCATAATGGTAGCCAGTTGTACATCTCAGTAGCTGCACATAGGGAATACAGGAAGCAATCTTTGTGTTCAAATGTGGGTGTTATACACTTGTCTGATGGTCCTTTAACCCAAAACTGATATGATATTTTGTTAATTTAGAAAAAACTATGTATATTTCACTTTTTAAAAATTATCATTAAAACACACATTTGCATATATTATGCTGTTTTATCTAGTAACAGTAGATTCATTTTTGGTTATACAAAAAGTTATTTTTGTATTTTTTTTTAGAATAAGGGCTCACATTAGTTTGAGACACTTAGGAAAGTTGGAAAGTGATGACTTGGAGCTGATGCTTAAGAAATGGTTCTACAACATAAAAAGATTACTACGGGAAAAGCAGAGCAATTCAGTCATATGTAATAAATGACCCAACACAAAGGCTCAGTCTGCAAAAAAGATAATAAAAGGAAAGAAGCCATGAGCTAGACTTCCAGGCCAGTGTCCTGTTTCCTGACCTAGCTGGTGGTAACCTGGTGATTACTTGTAAGAATTCATTGTGTTAGTGCAATTCCACACACTTCTCTATACACCAAAATGCTGTGTCAGAAGGATGGAACTCTGTTCTGCTCTCTCCTCTCATCTGCTTGGTTTTGAGGAGATGTGAGGCTATAAAGTGAGGGAGGCAAGGCATTTGATTTTGAGTTGGTCATAACAGTTCTTATTTAAGTTTACCAACTTCACAAGTGTGAAGAATTTTAGTGCTAAAAGAAACCTTTCTTCTTTTCTTCTCTGAATTTTTGCTCACAACACACCCATCTGCACTAACATACAGAAAAAAGCCAACAATGAACTGAAGATGTTGCATACAGGAAAAAGTCAACAATGAACCAAATTACTTCTCCAGATGCTTGGAACCTTGGTGATTAATAATACATTGCTAGTAGCTAGTGAATGTAAGTAAGGTGTATTACTACTAGGACCAGGAAGAAGGGTCAAGGACCCTGGAAATACTTCCCAGAAGTCTACTTTATAACCTCCAAGCCTTTAAGAAGAATCTATTTCCCTCACTTAGGTATGGCAGAAACAAATCCACCCCAAGTCAGTTTGTAAAATTAAGTACATCACGAAAAGAATTTAATAGTAGCTAAATAACCTTTTGGAGTCAGGCATGGTGGCACATGACTGTAATCCCAGCACTTAGGAGACTGAGGCAGGAGGATCATTGTGAGTTCAAGACCAGCCTGTGCTACAAAGTGAGCTCAAGGCCAGCATGAACTTCAAAATGAGATCCTGTCTCAAAAAGACAAAAATCAATCAATCAATAAATAGCATCTTGGTTTTCTTTCTGATGTTCCGGTTATCTCCTGGGCAGTTCAGGGTGGTAATGGGGTGATGAGTAACATCAACCACAACTTATGACACATGAACTTCAGGTTTTCTCCCTGAAGAAAGACTGCTTTCCATTCTTATCTTCTCAGCTGGTTAGCTTTTCTTCATGTACCCCTGCAGTTATGCATTTAGAAATGAAGTGCTTAAAATTGCCTAGCCCTTTTATGCAATATTTATCGTATTCAAAGATACTGAAACAAAAACGGTTTTGGAGAAGCAGTGCAACATCGTACTCGTGACTAGCACCTGCCACAGTTCAGCAGTCATGAGGCTTGGCCCAAGTGGCTACTGACCTCCTAGGGCATGGGTTTGGGGCTCTTTCACTGGGGAAGACTTGTCTTGGCACTCTGCTGTCATTTTTTTATTGCATTTTATTTAAAAATATGTCATTAATAGTAAAAGCAGTAGAAGGAAAAGGAAGGGGAGAAGATAGAGGTGGAGGGGGAGAGGAAAGTAACATATCTGCAGAGATAAAATAAATTTAGAAGGTATAAAAAAGTATTCAGTGAAGTTAGTCTTTCCTAGTCTTTCCAGTCTTTCCAGTCAACTAGTCTACCCAGAGACAACCAATGTTACAACATCTGTATTTGTATCCTCCTTGAAATATGTTATGAACAGCAAGCACCCCTCTCCCCTTCTCTTTATATGTATTACAAACACACACACACACACACACACACACGCATACACATTTTGTAAGCTAATGAAAGCACATCAACCATAATTTTCTTTGCTTAACTTTTAAAAATTATGATACATTTGAGATTTTCCATATTATTCTTTTGAATAATTTCTTAGTGTTCTGTGATTAATTTAACCAGGTCCTTGGCTTTATTTAGTATAAATAAGACTAAAATAAGTATCTTAATGTATATGTTTCTCACTGTGAGCATACCTGCAGGATAAATTCCTAGAACTGGAACTGCTAGCTTAAGGTATATGTGAATTTTGATAAATATGCAAAATTGTTCTCCTTCAAGGTTGAACCAAATTTCAAATCTGTGGTGTAAGAGGGCTTATTTCCCTACACCATCTCCAAAGCAGTGAGTTATTACTTGTATCAATGGGACATTATTGAAGTTTCTATTTGAATTTCCTTTGAGTGAACTTGAGTATCTCTGGATATATTTAGTGGCCATTTAAATTTTTTTTCCTGTGGACTTTTATATTTCTATATTTTGTTCATTTGTATGTTGGATTTTTGGTCTTTTTCTTATTGACTTTAGTTGTTATAACAGATTTTGCCTATGGGTTTCATAGATTTTATATGGATTATAATGTTATCCATATTATGCATATGTTATGCATAATATAATTTCTATGTGAAAAATATTTGGGAGTCCCAATTTTTGCATCTTCCCAACTAACTGGAATTTTTAAAAATAATATAACTGTGTAGCAGGGAAACCCTAAATGGATGATTAAGCTAACTCAAATAATAACCAAATTCAATTACTGGAGGGATACAGATTGACACATAGAATTATCATACCATCATCAGTCTTAAGGCCCACATAGAATAAACAGCTAAAAGTTACAAAAGTAGAAAATAATACTGTCTCAAAAAGCAGCTGAGAAAATACTTATCAATAAATGTAATAAGAACAAAAGTATAAAATTGGTATGAGGAAAATTTAAAAACACTTCTACACAATGTAAAAGTAGACCTTAATAAGCAGAAAGACAACTTTTTTTGATATAACAACTGAATATCACAAAGATTTTGGTCATAAATTCAATTCCAATAAAATACCAAAAACTTTTTAATGGAACTAGACATGTTGATATAGAAATTTATATGAAAAAATTAAAATGCAAGAATAGCCTGGAATACACTCAAAGTGAAGTTTATGAGAAGTCACTGACCTATCATACATTAAACCCTATGTTAAAGTCAACATAACCAAGACAATCTGATACCATAGGATCAGGCCAATGGAATAGAACAGAAAGCCCAGAAACAGACTGGGGTGTGTATGGAAATTAAGAATACAATAAAGCTGGCATCTTGTACTACTGGGACAAAGATGGACTTTTCCCATGGTTCTGGGACAGACAGGCATCCATGGGACAAAAGAACACTGGTCCATGCCCAATACCATACACAAAAATAAAGACCTATGTACCAATCAGGGGTCTAAATGTGAAAACTGGAACTGTAAAAGTACTAGGAGAAAAAAATGGGTAAATTTTGCTTTCAATATGGTGCATAAAATTTAATGATTACTCAAAATATAGATGTAATAAAAGAAAGTAAATTTGACTAACGTTATAAAAACTCTTACATGTTAAAAACACCATAAAAAATTGACAATTGACCAAAACTCCAACCAAAAATGATTGATTGTTGACTGTATAGGATTCCCTCATCCTTCTTTGCAGTACTGCAGATGGAACTCAGGGCCTCATGCATGGATGACAAACACTCTACCACAGAATTACATCCCTAGCCCATTTCTATTTATTTATTTATTTATTTATTTATGTATTTATTTATTTTTACAAGTTATCCATAGCTCTCCAGACTTGGCCTGGAAGTTGTGATTCCTCCTACCTCAGTGTTATGATTGATACATTACATCAACTTGAGAAGTTTAGAAGTTTAGCTAAGTGACTCAACAGGGAGCCAGGGTCCTTACTTTGTAAACATCCTCATCCTATGCTAGAGAAGGACAAGGAGATTCTGTGAGTGCTACACTGGCCCTGGAGGGGTAGGAGTGACGAGTGTGTAATGTAAAAGAGAAGAAGAGGCTTACTTTCCCCCAACTTTTACTCTGGCTGCTTTTACAGGGCTGCCTTGAAGTGTTGGCCCTGTGCCATGCCACCCTGCCTCGGAGCCAGCTGATTATGGACTGAAACCTCCACAGTGAGCTAAATAAACCTTTCCTTCCTTAGTTTTGGGTGTTGGGTGTTTTGTCTCAGTAATGAGAGAAAAGTAACAAAGACACTTAGGCTCCTAAGTAGCTAGAATTACAGGTGTGTACCACCATGCCCAGCTGTCAGATAGTTCTATCAGACTGGCAAAATTAAAAAGTACTATCATGTGTCATAGGATGTTTCAGTTAATAACAGGTTGTGTAAGAATATGTTGCCTAGGGCTGTCATAGCCTACTATATTTGCGTAAATACATTTCTAGATGTTTGTACAACAGAACTGCCTAACAGTGCACTTCTTGGAACGCATTCTTGTTAAGTGACACAAACCTATCAGTATGTTCTTTTAGAACAGCTTTGGGTTCACAGCAAAATCAAGAGGGAAGTGCAGATATTTCCCATATTATATTCTTGAGCTTCCCAGACTTAATTGTGAGGCAAATAAAATTCTATTCCTTCTAAATTACCCAGTTTGTGATATTGTTATGGCCACAGAAAATGGACTAAGATAATAACCCAAAGCCCATAATAGACTTCGGGACTCCCTTTTTATGGTGTACATCGTTGGTATATTTGGAAAAATGTATCCACCATTACAGTGTTATAAAGAATAGTTTCATTGCCCTGAAATCCTCTGAGCTCCATTTATTTGCACTCCCATCCCTAATCTTTTGTATTACTATCTCTATAGTTTTGCCATTTCCAGAATGTCGTATAGTTGGAATCAACAGTATGCAAACTTTTCAGACTGGCTTCTATCACTTTCACTTAATAATATATATTTAAGATTCTTCCACGTATTTTCATGTCTTGATAGCTTCTTTTCTTTCTTTAGCACCAATTAATATTCCACCATCTGGACATATCACAGTTTATTCACCTCACTGAAGGTTATCTTGGTTGCTTCCAAGTTTTACAACTATGAGTGCAGCTGCTGTAAACAAGTGGTGCAGGTTTTGTGTGGACATAATTTTTAACTTTTTAAAGTAGATACCAACATATGCAGTTGCCGGGTCATAGTAAAAGTCTGGCTAGTTTTCTGAGAAATGTCCAAACTGTGTTTAACATAGCAATTTTTAATAGCTGAAAGATAATGAAAACTGTTGCAATCTATACACACGTGGAAAGAGGGAGAAAGGAGAATTGGAGGTACTGTGAACACACACAGATAAAGGTGTATATATGAACACTTATGTATGAGTGTACTGATACATAATCCAGTTCCTATGATTATCCGATGAACACAGTGGCAATAAACACACCTAAACCAGGTACATATTTTGGTTTCTAAATGCCATCTTACACTAAAATGAATCCGTTTTCCTTGAAGAAAATATATAATGAACCTAGAAAATCTCACTTTTTGTCCCAAAAAGGAAATAACTCAAGATTTTAAAAGGATGCCAAAATGACACAAGAGCCAGACTGACAGTGCTCCCACAGCCCAATCTGAAAATTCAAGCACTGAAATAATGAAAGGAATGTAGCAATATTACTATTTGACAGCCATCCTGCTTGAAGCAAGAAAACTAGTAAGCCAGAGTTTGAGGAATAACAAGATATTTACATATTCTCAGAGTATCTCCATAAATATTAGTTACAAGGGGGAAATAGTCACATTTCTGTGGGGAAATGATTGCTTAGGGAAGTGTCCCATTAGGGGACAAGTCAACATCATGCGCCCATGAGTCTGAAGTGAGAAGTACAACATACTGGCACCAGAGGCTCCACACAAGGTGAATCTAATCATGAGCAGACAGATGAAGTCCCTCTGAGAGATTTTACAGAATGACTGCCCTGAATCACACAGTATGAGCATCTCACACATAGCTGAAAACTAGAATTAATCTTCCTTTTGGCCTGTTCCAGAGTAATACTAGTATAAACTCGTATTTGAAAATGTAGGACATGAGCTGATTGGCACACATTTCATTTCAGGGGCAGTTGGCTGATGGAAGAAGTACATGTGCAGCTCAGCAGCAATTGTTTGAGCAATCCTATTTCACAAAGAATACACAAGAACAGTTACGGGGCAGAAAGAAAGGAAAGGACCACAGTGGAAATTCTAAGTCTCCTCTAAGATCTTTAAATAAAAAAGTAGAAACCTTGATACAGTAACAAACATCTTCAAAATTATTTTTTGAACTTAGCTAATGCTAACAAACTTTTTCCAGCTGAATTTAATCAAAGATGAAAAGTAGATATAACATAAACCATGTACAAATTTAAATGTCTTAGGAAACCAATGTAAGTATATGAGGGAAACATTTCATGTATTAAACAATATTTCCATTTTAAAAAAGGTAAAATCATGACTCTCACACAGATGTAGAAATGAATACATAAGACTTTATTTAATTCATTAATAAGGGCACTTGTCACCTGCTAAAACCAGTGGAAAGCACAGAACTGGAATATTAAAATAAATGTGCCTGTAGAGGTCAAACATTTTTCCCTTTTTGATGGTGCTGAAGGGGGAGGGTTGTCACTCTACTTCAGAGCCTGTCTGTATATAGTAACAAGATTTATTTTTGTGACTTCTATCATCTGCAACTTATAAAGATGTAAAATATCTCCTCGGAAATCAGCCTCAGTGTCAAGCCTGTGTTTCTCAGGTGATGTTAACATTTTCCCTAGGCCTAGAGCTGCAATTTGTCTCTAGACACGGGGTAAGAAATGTCTCAGCTGGTAACCCGAACACGCTGGTCACCAGTCTAACTTCTCCAAGCATGCAAAGAATCCACATAAACATTTCAGGCAAATTTCATACCTCACTTTTTTTGTTTTCTGCTGGGGAAGAAGCCAGCCCTCAATGGGCACGTGCAGGGACAAGCCGACCAGCTAGCTCCCCAGTGACCACTCACCTCCCTAGACAGCCCCAAGGCACCTACAAATAAAACTGCACCCTCGAGAAGGCCCTGTGCGACGCGGCACAGTTCGGGTGTGGGTGCTGGCATAGCGGGAAGCTAGTGGTTTCGAGCCTGCCTATAGGTACAGCAGCGGGCCGTGTTTCTACTGAAAAAGAGACGTTAGGGACCAGGCTGAGCAACACACGGCTGCTGTCAGGACTTGAAGACGGTGATGACTGTGAATACGTGGTGCAAACTGTGAGGGGTATCACAGAACCATCTCTTTGAGGATGCCGGGGGTGTGCGGCTAGCGGCCAGAACAGCGGCCTTGCGAGGGGCTCCCGGGGTTCCGGGTAGCCGGGTCCATCCCACCCAGAGCGCTGGGGGCAGGCTGCGGCCAGGCTGGGGGTGGAGCCGGGGCGGGACACCCCCACCCCGTTCCTGGTTCCGTCCGCAACAGAGGCTGTGGCGGCGCATACCCTGGAGCGGCGCGCGGCATGGGGCGGCCCCTAGGCGCTGGCCCGCTGCTCCTGCCACTGCTCTTGTTGCTGCTTGCGCCGCTGGGCTCAGGCGCCGGGCCGGACCAGCCACCGCACCTGGTCTTCGTGCTAGCTGACGACCTGGGCTGGAACGACGTGGGCTTCCACGGCTCGCGCCTCCGCACGCCGCACCTGGACGCGCTGGCGGCGGGCGGGGTGCGGCTGGACAATTACTACACGCAGCCGCTGTGCACGCCGTCGCGGAGCCAGCTGCTCACCGGCCGCTACCAGGTGCGCCGCTCGCCGGCCTCTGCGCACGCGCGGCCTGGGCTTTGCGCTAGCGCAGCTGCGCGGGTTGCGGAGGAGCGCGCAGGCGCGGAAGGGGGGCTTTTTGGGGGGGGTTGTACTCGAAGATACCCGGCGGCGACCTCGAGGCCTAGTGCAGGTCAGACCCCGGCCCAACTGTATGTGGGGGTGGAGCTCGCGCGGAACCCCAGTGGCATCTTCGATTGTTTCTTTAAAGGGTCCCCTTTACAAGCTCGCTGTCATTGGGAGAGGAAATGCACAGTAGAGAGTGCGCATATTTAGATCATTAGAAATGACTGAAACCACGGTCAAGTTTTCGTTTTTGTTTTTGTTTTTTTACTGAGAGTTGGCGCGGCGTTGTGGCTCATTTCTGTAATCGCAGCACTCTGGGTATCTGAGACAGGAGAGTCGCCGATGAGTTCGAGGCCAGCCTGAACTACACAGTGAGACCCAAGCTCAAAACGAAACAAAACAAAACATTCATTACTGGGGCTTGACCCCAAACGTTCTCTACCACAGAGCTACACCACCAAGACCCCCTGTCTCCTTCAAAATTTTTAAAAATTTGATACAGGGTCTTGCTAAGTTGCCCAAGCTTTCCTCAAATTTTCAGTCTTCACTTCTTAGCCTCCGCAGCTCTGGAATTACAGACATGCTCTTACTGAGGTAGTTATCTTTAACCTCTTTGGAGGTAAGGAAATAGCTTGGGTAAGCAGGAGGACATGTGAAGAATCACCCGACTAGAAAGTGGTAATGTTGATCCTTGTGTTTTTCCTGGATCCACTAATTATGTCAGGCTTATAAAATTGGAGTTTTTTTTACCCCTCAACCTGAGTAAGATTGACCTGTTTATTAAGATGCTGCTCTATGACCTTATTACATACAATTGTTCATGCTGCCACTGTTGATACTGTGTGTGTGTGTGTGTGTGTGTGTGTGGCTTATTCTATAAACATTTCAAGCTTACTGTGTCAGTTGGGGCTACCCTTGAAGCCTGTCCTTCCTGCTATGTGTTTATATGGCCTTTGAAATCAAGCTTATCCTGGTGTTTGAAGACTTCATAAAGAGAAAGCATTTTGCTAAGAGAAAAACTGCTGTAGCCAAGGCTTGCGTGGAGATGGAACCTGGCTCCCGCTGTCAGTGGGGTGCACTTCCTGCCTTCCCACCACGTCCAGCTCCTGCTTGCCCACACTGGACTCTAGGAGTAGAGGCTGTGGATCAACAGAGTGACTGAGGGGAGGACGGTCTGATGGAGTCTCTGTGTGTACTGCGGTGGTCAAGAGAGCTGAACTCACGCTGCGAAACAATGGAGGGGCAATTCATTTTCCAGCTTCTTCCAGACCTGGACGGGAAAGCCCGTACATCACACTTGAGCAACAGGCTCACAAAACTGGTACCAGTCACCAATAGTGAAGCTTGGAGTGGTCCTTGAGTAGGTAGAGTCACATATGGGTTAGAACTAAAGAAGGCTTGATGCTGGGTGCTCCAGAACCGGTAGAGATCTCTCAGTGTGGCTGACTCGGCCAAGCTGGCCCATCCATTCTCCTTGTCCTGTTTTCATCTGAGTTATTATGTCCAGCTGTCCTGGGCCATTTGTTAGCTTCAGCTCAGCTAATGCTTCCCACAATCCAGCGAAGTAGGTACTACATTGTTTTGTAACAAGGAAATCAAGACCAGAAAATGTTAAGAAACTTGCCCAAAGTCACAGGGCAAGTGACCCCAGAGGTGGGCAGTGAACTCCAGAGTTGGTACCCAGAACTATATTGCCATATGGCCTACATAGAATCACTAAAAATATAATTGCAAAACCAGCTTTGTGTTTACTACAAAGTCCCCTTATCTTTAGACATTTAGATCATTCCTAAACATCTCAATTTTAAAAATTAACCCATCTAAAGTTAGAAATTGCCTATCTTAAATGTAAAATAGAAATACATTTTATTTTTGAGTCATTTGTTGTGCATAATTTGATGTTGTGAAGTGAGGAAATATGTTGGTTATTTCAGAGTTAGGTGCTCAAAATAATTGCTTAGAAGTTGTGTCTATGGACTTGGTGATCATATTCCAAATTAATCTTTAGAGGAGCCTTTTCCATAACTGTCTCCTTAGAAAAGTGGCAAACCTATATCGAATGCTCCCATGAAATCCTGATTTTTAATTGTTTGATTTAGAAAAGTCTGGAGTAAAGAGTGCAGGTTAAAGATGATGAGATGTAGGTGCTGGTCTTGGCTGCATTGATCTCTGACTGCTCTGGAATCATTTCCACATAAACGGGAGTTGGACCCTTATAGAGGACATATAAGAACACATATAACAATAATATGTAATAAATATGGAAATTGGATTAACCTCTAGATTCTTTTTAGCTCTACATTTCTTTGATTCTAAGACTCTTGTTTCCTTAGAGCAACTTTATATGCAGCTTAGCAGATGCCAGATAGCACACCCACAAACCCATCTGATGGTAGAGATTAATCATGCCCCACTCTATGTGCCTTACAAGTTGTGTGAACTGCTTGTTTTGCTGCTAGGAATTTACTGAAACAGGAAAGTGAATTCAGGTTTAGGATGTTTAATTATTAATAATACTCACAAATGAATCTTTTTCAACCTTAGTGCTTTGGTGAAAAGTGCATAAAGCCTGAGTTTGGTAGGGGGGCAATGGGAGACTGATTGAGCAGATGAGGTAAGCAGTTCTAGTAATTCCTGGAACTAGAGCGCAGGGCCTTCTACCCTTGGGCTAGTGTTCTTCTCAAAGACCTGGGGCTCATTCAATCCTTATTTTACAAATTTATTTTATTTTTAAAGTAGAAAATACACACATACTGTGTTACCTAGGCATACAGTTCTCATTTTCGGTAGGCACACAATGCTCTCTGAATTGTGTATCTCCCTCCAAAAGTATTTCATGCTTATACATACAAATACATATGTAGGTGTTCTCTTTTCTTTTTATATGAATGTTAACAGTCTCTTCACATAGTTTTACATCTGTGTTTTTTGTTGTTTAGCATTTGAGGTCACCCTATATTATTTTTTATGGTAGCATTTTAAGTGACTAAATAATGATTTATTTAGTCACATAATAATGGACATATAGGTTGTTTACAGTCTTGATAAAGTGAGGTCAATGCATTGTGAATATGCATTTTGCACATATTTGAACACATTTGTAGGACTCATTCTTGGAAAAGGAATTTTCTGGGTTTAAGAGTAAGTAGCATTTGTAGTTTTGATAAATACTGCAAAATTTGACTTCATGAGATTGTATCAGTGTACATTCCTATCAGCAATATGTGACAGTCTTTTAAAAGTTAATGATCCATATGCTATGAAATTCACCATTCTCAAAGTGTAAGAGCCTGTGGTTACCATATATTCACAAGGTGCTGCAAACAATAATTTCATCACCCCCAAAAGAAACTACCCCATTTCCCCATTCTGCTGAGCCTTGGGAATCACTAATCTCTTTTGTGTCTTTCCAATTTGCCTATGTTGGACATTTCCTCTAAAAGGATCATACAGTAGATGTCCTTTCATATATGTATCACGAAATGTTCTTCATGGCTTATTGTATGGATATACTATGTTTATACATTCATTGGTTGATAGACATTAGTTTGCTTTTAGCTATTGTGAATGATACTGATGTATTCATGTACAAATCTTTGTCTGAAAGCGTTTTTTTTTTCAGCTCTGTTAGGTTAATATTATAGGGATAGAATGTTGGATCATATAGCAGCTCTAATGTTTAGCTTTTTGAGACACAGCCATACTTTTTCTATAGCAGCTGCATCAGTTTACATTTCTATACTGGCAATGTAATACAAGTTTCAGTTTCTCTGCATTTTGCCAGTACTTGTTATTCTCTGGTTTTTGCTATAGCCTTCTGGTCGTCCTAGTGAAAATGAAGTGTTATATCATTGTAATTTTGACATACATTTCCTAATGACTGATGATGTTGAGTTTCTTGCATGTTATATGGGCCATTTTTATATCTTCTTTGTAGAAATGTCCAGTTGGGTTCTGAGCATGTTTTAAAATTTTATTGTCTTTTTATTGTTGAGTTGTAAGAGTTCTTTATGCACTTTGGATGCTAATCCTTAAAGATGTATATGATTTATAGATATTTTCTCTCATTTTATGGGTTGCTTTCTTGATAGTGTCTTTTGATACACAATTTAAGTTTTACATATTGATGTAGTATAATGTATCTATTGTTTTGTTTTTGGTTGTTTGTGCTTTTGGTGTCATCTAAGAAATGTTTAATCTAAAAGTAGAGATTTGTCTCTCTTTTCTTCCAAGAGTTTTAGTTTCAGCTCTTATACTTAAGTCTTTGATCCATTTTGAGCTTATCTTTGCTTATGATTCAAGGCACATGGATGTGTGTGGCTGTCTGGTTGTCCCAGTACCACTTGTTGAAAAGACTATTGTTTCCTCATTGAATGCTCTTTGCATCTTTGTGAAGAATCAATTGACCATAGATATATAGGTTTATTTCTGGACTCAGAATTCTGTTCCGCTTATCTGTATATGCTATATATCTATCATTATGCCAGTACCGCACTATCTTCACAGCTGTAACTTAATACAAGGTTTCAAAATCAGAAAGTGTAAATATTCTAACTTGTTCTTTTTCAAGATTTGTTTGGCTGTCCTGTTACTTTTCCACATGAAGTTTTACAAATGACCTTTCCATTTCTGCAAAAAAAAAAAAAAAAAAAAAGCAAGTGAAATTTTGGTAGGGATTATA
>PVJX010001440.1:0-33006 GCA_004027295.1 Dolichotis patagonum | reverse complement strand
TGGTTAAATTTATTTCTAAGTGAACTCAGGGTCCCTCTATCCCTGAGCTACATCTGCAGCCCTTTGTACTTTTGTTTTCAGCCAGAGTCTCCCTAAGTTGCTCACGTTGCCAGGAATACTCCTTCCTCAGTCTCCTGAGTAGCTAGAAGTGCAGGCCTGACCACTGAGCCAGTTGCACTCTCATATTTTTTATGTTATTGTAAATGGAATTTTTTCTAAATTTTGTTTTCTGTTACTCAGTACTATTGTATAGAAATGCAAATGCTATATGTATGCCGATCCCTCTGCAACCATGCTGAATGTAGTAGGTATGATTGTATGTGTGTGTGTGTGCGCGCACACGCATGTATTTTGTAATCTTTAGGGTTTCCTATATTTGCAGGTCATGTCATCTGCAATGAGAAATAGGTTTCTTTCTTGCTTTCAAATGTGAATGTCTTTTATTTCATTTTCTTGCTTAAGTGCTCAGGCTAGAACCTGCCATGTAATGTGGAAGGGGCAATAGGGGACAGACATGTCTTGTTCAGGCTTTCTGTTTGTCACCATTAAGTATGATGTTACTCACTCATTCTTTTAAGAAACATATTGGGAACAGTTAGCTGTATTGGGCATTGTGCAATGGCCTGGAGCTTGTAGTCTGCCTCTGGTGGAAGCAGTGCCTGAGAGGAGAGTGCAAGAAATCTGTAGAGGCCATGACTGAGTTAGGCGCCTTTAAGTGCCGTGGCAGTCAACTTGGGGAGAAAATGAAGAAGGCAAAGTGAGAGTGGAAGGAACGACAGAATGACTGGAGTCAGCCTGTGCTGAGGATGGGAGAGGGCACTGGGGCTGGAGTCCAGTGAGGCAAGTGAGAGAAGCCTGCTGGGAGATTAGAAAGGAGGCTGGGTCTCCCTGGACCTAAGGCTGCCACTCTGCCTTCCGCAATCCTTGTTCCTCTTTTCATAGTAGGCACCGGAGCAGTGTCTAATCTATCAAGTTCTAAATTAGGGGATTTTATAGAACCACAGTCAAGTGCAGTGGCCTCCTTACTTTTCATGTGGCCTCAAGAAAATGCTTCCAACACTTCAAATATAAAGATCTTTCCACCCTGTCTCCCATAGAAGGCCTGTTTGTTAGTTTCTTGGTGAGCCTTAGAGACTTTTTAGGCATGGGCGGAAATTTCCCCCTTGCTCAAAAATCTCAATGTGAAAAATACTGACTTAAAATTCCTATGGCTTTTCTTACAGAATATGTATACTGCTTTTTGTTTAATAGGGAACTTGAACATATTAATTTTTCAAAGTGTAATAAATTGGCTTTATTCAGCACAAAAGATTCATTGTTTGCCCGCGTTCCAGCAGGCAGTAGAACTGTCTTTTCTGCAGCCTGGCTCTGCCTAGAGGAGGAGGTGCAGGGGCTGTGCTGTGAGCACATGGCCCGTCCCGAAGGAGCGTTTCTTGCCAGAGCACAGCATCCTGATTAAAGATGTGGAGTTGGCCTCCCTGGCTAGCCCCCTCACTTGCTTTTTAAGAAATAAGAAGGGGACTGGAGGTTTTGCTCAGCAGCTTAAGTAAGTTTGTGAGTTCGTTAGATCCCTGTTACAAAAAAAAGAAAGAAAGAAAGAAAGAAAGAAAGAAAGGAAGAAAGAAAGAAGTCAGGAAAGTTAAAAGGTAACTGAAGTGGTGGCCTGAGGGAGCTGGGAAAGGTTGTGACTCCACACCTCTCCACCAGAGCTCCGCAGCTGCAGTCAGAGCTGTCCCCGAGGTCTCACCCCTCAGCAGCCCATGCTGTATTTTTCTTAGTCACATTGACAAATGGAGACCTGGCTTTCACTCACCGATGAAGGGAACCCTGGACAGGAAATAGAGAGGCTGGGGTTTTCCTGGGTGTCCACAGTCCTCACCAGTTCCCTGCCAACATACCTGTCTGTGGCTTCCTGTCATTGGTCGTCTCCTGGGCTTGCAGTTAGAAGTGGGGCACAGAGGAGTAGGAATGGGAGGAAACAGCAGGGTGTGGGGGAGTGTCCCTAGGAGAAAGCATGTGCCAGTCTGTTCCAGTGTTCTGTGGAGGGAGAAACAGCTGCATCAGCTTGGAGTGACCAGCGAGGCAACCCCCTTGAAACCTAGAGGCTGGGGTGACTGGCTCTGATGCATCCTTTGTTTGCTGAAGCCAGTCTGCCTCTGGCTTCCCACAGCCGAGACACATTTTCTCAGAAGAAAAGGGGAGTCTGGAGAGCTTACTCTTCAATATTGAAGATATCGTAAAGAAATAGTGCTATGTTTTGTACATTTTACCTCCTAGTGATATAGGGGAAACTCCAGATCTACTATATGTTCAATAAGAGTTTGTATTCTCTAAAATCAAAGAATGAATTTTAGTAACAGTGGAGGTTAAGAGCACAATATATTTGTTGAGGGAAAGAAACATGTCGGAGAGAGAGACAGAAGGGGTTCTGAGTAGGTTGCCAAGGACCCTGCCTTTTCTAGGGATTTTTATACAAGACCAGTGCTCTAACCCCTGAGCTATGGAGCCACTACTAGGGATTTTTATGGAGCAAAACCATAAGGTAAGGCAGGTCCAAGGTGGGGAAAAAATGGGAACTCGCAAGGCAGGTGGGCATGAGGTGGGACAGAACTGTGATCAACTAATAAGAGTGTGAGTGTAATTACTCAGGTAAAATTGATTACATTGGAATTAAATGGGAAGTGAGTCATGTAGCAAGTGGGCATGCTTAAAGAACAGTGACTGTTCTTGTAGAGGGTTGGGGTGGAGACTCCTGGCTTCCTCAAGGTGATCCATACCTCTTTAGAATATCAATCCCTGGTGTTTATACTTAGGGTGTGGTTGAGTTTGTTTTGCCTTTTGTTTTGAGGTCTGGCTAGAGGTGTCTGTCTCCTCCAAGTTTACAAGATACCTGGTCTTCTGCACTGGCTCCTTTAAGGGCCTAGCCCTGTCTGACTGCCTATAATATTTCCAACTCAGCTGTCTGTAACAGTAGGACATTGAAAATGAAGAATTAAGAAAATACATTTGGGCTAAAGGGAATATTTTTGTTGATTAATTTATTAGATTTGCTATTTCAAGAATCATTTTGATGTAAAAGTTGTTACCCTCTGGCCATCTTTTTTTGTGTGTGTGTGTGTGTGTATGTGGGGAGAGCTACTGAATATTGAACCAGGTTGTACTAAGATTGTACTAAGCTATGTCCCCAGCTCTTTTATTTTATTTTACATTTTGTAACAGGGGCTTGTTAAATCATAGTTGCCCATGTTGGGCCCAAACTTGGAATCTTTCTGCCTCAGCCTTCCAGAGTACTGAGGTTACAGGCCTGCCCCATCACACTTGGCTATTTCTGTTTCCTTATTCATATACCTTACCAAAAATTCTTTGTCTTCATCTTTCTTCCTGTTTTTCTTCTTTTTTATTTTTTCCTGTTAATTATAAATTCCTGTTGGCATTATAATAGAAGCTGTCACTGAAACCATTTCTGCCTTGTTTATTCTTTTTACAAACAATATCCCTTTGTAGGTTTAGTCAGAGATTTTCACTCTTTACAACTAATCAACACCAAAATAAATAGACCCTAAAACCGTCAGTGACACAGGCCAGTTCTGCTGTCCAAGTACCAAGGCCCAGGCCAGATGGCCAAGCTGGGCTCCTAACACACATAATGTGTGTTCTGTAGCTTTTGGCTTTGGTGGCCTGGGCAGCTGACCATTTGTTTGAAGGCTTCAGGGAGAGGTAGCGATTTTCCAGGACTCATTTGTTCTGTGGGGCATCTCCAGGAGTAGACCCTAAGGTAATACAAGTGGCACTTGGCTGTGGTTACAATTCAGAGTGGACTTGCAGGGGATAACCTAGAAATTCTCAACCCAGGAATGGCCCCCAGCAAGTCTGCAATTGTGCTGCAGACATGTAGCCTCTGTGTGTGTGTGGCAGAGGGGCAGCACTGCCCATTTTTCCGTATTTTCAAGTACTCTTGCAGGTGGTGTTTGTTGGACAAATGTACAGGCCCAATGAGGGCCTAAGCTCATCTGCACAGGTCAGGTGGACTGGATGGACCCTTCCTTTCCTCAGCTGGGTGTTAGCACATCCCTGCTGAGACAGAAATGGCGTTGATTTCTGTGTGTATAGTACACACGACCCCTGCAGTTTCTTATGAGGGTGACTGAAGTATTGTGCTCTGAGGTTGCACATAGATAACCAGCGGACCCCCTGGAACTCAGGAGGGGAACTGGAGGAGGTTCATGTGGAAGCCGCCATCCTCCTCTCCTGCCGATACTGATTTCCTCTTCAGGCTCACAAGACTGTACTGCAAGGATCTCTTAGGT
The DNA here is from genome assembly GCA_004027295.1 of Dolichotis patagonum. Classification (NCBI taxonomy): domain Eukaryota; kingdom Metazoa; phylum Chordata; class Mammalia; order Rodentia; family Caviidae; genus Dolichotis; species Dolichotis patagonum. Next base: position 28,699 of record PVJX010001440.1, on the reverse strand, counting down.
CGCAGAGGACAGATGAAGTGATGGGACCAAATAAATTATGACGGGCAACATTTGTCCCAGGAATTGTCATCAGTTATCTCATGGAGACAGCCCAGAAACAGGCAGGTCCTCCCTGGGTTTGCACATCCTTTCCTGTGTGGGGTGAATCCTTGGTGGGCAAGGAGATGTTTGTGAAAGAGGACTTAGTTAATGAAGGAGGGGCAGCCACGCAGGACGGATGTACCCGTGTGGAGTCTCATACATAGGACCATCTCCGTTCACACCTGTGCTCTGCTTACAGAGACAGGAGATAATACAAGTCATTAGATTCTTCTGGTTTTACCGAGCACCTTTCTTTTTTCCTTTTGATGCCTCTTGGTGACCTGTTACCATGCTGTCCACAAAGTGTGGTATGACTCTGTAGTTTGTACTAAGCTGAGGTGCTGGACTGGAACCAGCTTGGCAGTTGCCTGTTTACTGCTTCCCAACACAATACACCCTCCTGACTTTGGGTAGCATTTGAGTAGACCAAAACATGTTTTTGGCTGTCATCCAGAGTTTGGCTTCTGCTTCTCAATAATGCCATGAAAATGCGCTGTCAAATAAATTCTCAGAAACTGAAAAGAATAAATTCCCTGCTCCATATGATTGTAGCTAATGGAGGCAGCTTCATCTGACCACCTGGCAGGGTGCCCAGGGCTTGGGAAAACTAAGCTGTGAAGCATCTATCTTTTGGCAGTGCTTTCTAGTGATCAGAGTTAATTCTCTGCATGTGATAGATGCGCATTCCATTTAAGAAAATCTGCAACTAGCATTTGTCTCCACTGGACCTTTTGGGTTCCATAAAATATTATCTTTACATATCCTCCTCACTTACCAGTTAGTATATATGAAGTTTTTAGCCTAGAATCAAATTCTGTTGATTAAACTTAACAGTACTAATGATGGAAAGAATCCTTGTGTGTGTGTGTGTGTGTGTGTGTGTGTGTGTGTGCATGCACGCGCGCTGAGAGCAGTATTTCCTTTCCTTTGGATATTATAACCTCTTTTATCACTTAAGGTCCCAGGAAAGAGACAGTGTATTCAAGTTAGGACAATTTAGAGAGGGTTTATTTATAAGAAACCAATCCAGACCTCATTGCAGTCCAGAGGAGTTTACATTTGTAATCCCAGGGAAAAGTTATAGGAATTTTAGTAAGTAAATTCCAGTTTACCACTTTCAGTGCAACCCATGGCAAGAATAAAAAGACAGACATATCTGCAATTGTGGGAGCTAAGGGGCTCCTAAGTCCAGTTGGAACAATGACTAACCAGAACAAAGATCCCAACACATGGCCGAACCTAATTTGTGAAGAAGGGAGTGGCTCGGGGTTGAGTGACTGCAAATGGCAGGAACTCTGCGAGTACTGTGAGCTGGGTTAGGTAGGAGACACAATGGCACTTCTGCAATGTGCAGAGAGAGGTATGCAGAAAGAGTATGGGTTAGGATGGTAACAGGTAGCCTCTAAGTTTTGGAGTAATCTGCATACACAGTCTGAGAAGTAGCCTGCGTTTTGGGTCAGCTGCGTCAGCTCTGATGTCTAACTTTTCTTGCCCTCAGGATATCAACCACTCTTTCTTCTCCAGGCTCAACCCTAGGGAGATATGGGGCATTGCTTCCAAGGTGGCACATGAGCTCCTCTAGACCCATTTGCATTGCTTAAAGCCAGTGGAGGAGGTAGAGTATTTTCCTAGTCAGCTCTGTACATACCAGTACAAGGAAGTAGGGCAAGGGTGAGCCAAAATAGAGACAAATTGTCTCTTTCGGAGGAGCTGCCCAGCTGTCCTATGCATTTATTTACAAAGGATTCATTTTAAAACTGTGAATATGTGGGGAAACACACTGGGGCTGTTAACCACCGCTAGACCGAAAGAGGAAGAAGGGAAGGCGGAATCTAGAATCTAGAAGGGGCTAGTAGGAAAGGTCGCCTTCAGAGTGGCCTTCAGTAGAGAGATGGGTGGCCAGCCCGAGGCAACCTGGCAGCCCAGTGCCCCTCACTCTCTTCTGTCCCTTCTGCTCCAGCTAGGGCTCCCGCTGGTTCTGGCATCGTGAGAATCCAGAAGTGCAGGGCAGGACTGACAGAGTAGAGCATGCATCCAGACATAGGTGCCCAGTCATTGTTGCTCCGAGAAGCATACAACCTTAATAGAAAAGCTGAAACCCGTGTTCACTTTTGGACAGCCATATTGATTGATGTGTGATTGACTTACGTAAATGATACACACTTAAAGTGCAGTATACAACTTGGTAAGTTTGGATGTGTATTTGTACCTGTGAAACCATCATCATCAAGATAGTGGCGGATTTATCACTCTCAAAATAAACCCACTTTATTAACATTGAAGGTATTCCTTGTGGTTCTCTAGGACATTGTGGAAAGATGAAATCAAGCCATGGTGAGAGTGTTTCCACAAGTTTTTGACTCTGAAAAGATACACAAAAAATAAAATCCAAAACTATGTCAAAGATTGTCAGAAAGCTAATCGTTGCTTTTAATAAACATTTGAAATTCTTTTGGAGGGGCTTCATTTGTATCTGGGTATTGTTGAATATTTAAGGCAAAAGCAAAGCAAAGTTCTGTAAATTTTCTGGTCTCAATATTTGAATCTGAGAAAATTTGTGATAAGCATTTGTTACTGACAGAATTATAGATTAGCAGGATAAGTGCATTTTTTGTGGTGGTTATCTGTATCGTAGTACATTCCAAGGGGCCTATCGAAGAGAGGGAGAGGCTTGTTAATAACACTGCTTACAGCTGCTGTGTGACACTGTTGTTTACTGTACACCTTGCATTTTATGTTGTTAGCCTTCTCACCTACCTGGGGCGGGAGCTGATGCCTTCTTTCATAGATGAGGAGCTTGAGCCTAATTATGGTACTAGTTTACTGAAGTGAGTCCCTGAAGTTACTGCCTAATGTTATAAAGCTAACAAGTGACAGAGTCAGGATCAGATTTAATTCCCTAAGCTCTGTATTATTCTACTTTAAATTACAAAACAAGTGAGTCACTCACAAACATTTTTAATCACGTCTGTGTAACAGCTTGCATGCTACCCGTGGGCAGCAGCTGTGGACACCAGAGCACCTGACACTTCTGGCCTTGTGTGTACTGGAAGTCAGGCACTCCTGGGGTGGGGAGCTGGCGTCCAGACCAGGACAAGGAAGCTGACAGGTATCAGGTCTCAGGGGAAGACGAGTTGGCCCACCGCTGGGGCACCTGGTTGGAGTGCAGAGGCATCTGTTATCTGAGAGTGGTTCCTCTGCTGAGCTTCAAGGGCTCCGCGTGTGTTCAGGTCTCGCAGTCCCTCATGCCTGGATTGCTCTTAGCCCAGTTTCTCAGGCTCATGCCCTCCTCCTTGGCGCATCTTGATATAGGGGAACGAAACTCTCAACCTGCTATATGTTTGGTGTGAGGTTGTGTTCTCTGAAATCGAAGAATGAATTTTAGGAACAACAGAGGTTAACAGCAGAATATTTTTATTGAGAGAAAGAAAGCTTCTGTCTGAGAGAGGGGTCCTGAGTGGGTTGCCAAAGACTGTCTTTTCTACGGACTTTTATAGAGCCAAACCACAAAGTGAGGCAGATCTAAGGTAAGGAAAACATGAGCACTCACAAGGAGGGCGTGAGGTAGGACAGAGTTATGGTTAACCAATAAGATGAATTGTTAAGGTAAAATTGATTAAATCAGGGACAAATGGGGAAATGAATCACATGCCATGCAAGTGGGCATGTCTAGAGAGCAGTGACTCTACCTGTAGGGGCTTGGGGTGGTGACTCCTGGCTTCCTCAGGGTGTTAGAGACCTATTTAGAATATCAATTCCTGATGCTTGTCCTTAGGAAGTATGTGGGTGCATTTGATTTATCTTTTGTCTTGAGGTCTGGCCCACAGCAGAGGTGTCTTGTCTCCTCTACAGTTGTAAGCTATTTGGTCTTCTGCACTGGCTCCTTCAAGGACCCTGCCCTGTCTGACTGCCTATAATATTTTTATTTAACTCAGCTGCCTGTAACAATCCAACTACAGAGGTGTCTTGTCCTCGAGATTTCCTCAAGCAACACTGCCACTGTGGCACAGAAGCTGCTCTCCAGCTTTGCGGCCTTAGGATGTCTGTACTTGCTTAAGAATCGTGAGGACCCAAGCAGTATACATTGAGTTATACCATTCGAAATCCGTCTTATCAGAAATTAAATTTTATTCAATGAAAAATAGCAATAATGAAGTCATTATGTGTTACCACACATAACGAAAAATAGCTGTACTTTCCAAAGCAAAATAAGTGAGAAGGGCAGCATTGTTTTGTACTTTTTGATCATCTTTTCTGTTACCCTGCTCCTGCTGTTCAATCTTGTACTATATGTTAGTATATTTTTGGTAAAAACTGATGAAGAAAATCTGGGCTCATGCAGATTTATAGTTTCCTTTTTAATGGAAAAGGGAGGAATATTTTAATAGCCATTTTATGTACAGTTTGAAATTTGCAATGGTTCAGTTTAAGAATTTATCTTTACAAAACAAAATCGTGCCCATATAAATCATACCCACTGTTTTTAACTTTCAGTGCAGTATTCAATAGGTTATATAAGTTTAGTACTTTATTGTAAATAAGCTTTTTGCTAGACATGCCTGTAATGGTACAACTGTGGGAGGCTGAGGCAGAAGAATGGAAAGTTTGAGCCCACCCTGCATAACTAAGCAAGAGCCAGTATTGAGAAAACAATGCTGGGGATGTAGCTTAGTGGTTGAGTGCTTGCCTAGCCCTGTAGACCTAGACCTTGAGCTTAATCCCTGGTACCAGAAAGATGGGAAAACAAAACAAAAAACTAGTGTTTGTGTTTAGGTGGTTTTGTGTTAGGTGGTTTTGCCCCAAGGCAGGCTAGGCTAGAACTCATGGTGATCCTCCTGTCTCAACCTCCTGAATGCTGGGATTACAGGTGTGTGCCACCAAAACCAAGTTTAGTTGTGTTAAATGCCTGTTTTACTTAGGAAATTAGCTCGTGATGAACTCACAGGAGGCATAACCCCACTGGGAGCTGAGGAATTCAATTATTGTACACATTCCATTTTAATGTTACTCTAAAATCTAACAGGTATTTATTTCTTAAAGGTTAGCAGCAGTATGGACCTGCGCAACTGTGTGTGAGGCACCCCAAGCAGAGGGCTGGGCCACTTTTTTAAAGGAAAAGTTGATCACTATCTTTTGAGATTCTGGTTTATGCAAAGTAGAATAATAAAGGTGACATAGGTTTCATTATGCTGTTCAATAACACTTTAAAAAATGGCCTCTTCAAAGATTGCCATTCTAATCAAACACTAGCTGATGTAGGGGATATAGCTCACTGACATAAGCACCTTCCTGGAAAGTGCAAGGTTCTGATTTCAATTCCTAGTACCAGGAAAACAAAAAACAAAACAAAACAAAAACATCAACTCATATTCAAAGGAATTGGAATACTTTTTCCTTGGAAGATCCACAATTTATGTTATTGCTACTTTTTTTGTTTTAGGTAGTGAAAAGTTAATGGTTTCTGACATGGTGCCTTGATAAACATTGGTTGAAAATATCTCATGTTTATTGGGATACTTCTCTTCATCTTTTAAAATCCTGTTTGTGTTCATTGCTGAGTGAGTGTGGAAATATACGTAAAGCAGTATGGGAACACAGTTAAACATCCAAATCAACAGATGTATCCAGCCAGTCTGGCAACTACTGGATGCACTGGTCTTACTCACAGTGTCTCAATGTCATTCATCCATAGTTTGTTTTTCTCTTTAAAGATCCACACAGGTTTACAGCATGAGATAATCTGGCCCTGTCAGCCCAGCTGTGTTCCTCTGGATGAAAAGCTCCTGCCCCAGCTCCTCAAGGAAGCAGGCTATGCTACCCACATGGTTGGGAAGTGGCACCTGGGAATGTATCGGAAAGAATGCCTTCCCACCCGACGAGGATTTGACACCTACTTTGGTAATGCAAGTGCATGTGTTTCTCTCATAGCTCAGGCTCACTGCAGTCTTATCGTAAAACACACCCAGTGTAATCAGATGAAATAATGGGAAACTTGAGTGTGGAATGAATTGCTGAGCTCAGTCGAGAGGCCACTTTCTATGCTGCTTCCTGACAGTGCTGAGCTGAGCTGGAATGGACGTGGGCCCGTGCAGCAGCTTGGTCCCTTTGCCACAGTCCTGGGACTCCCATGGGCTTTAAAGGTCTTCCCTGTGCCTCTCCTGGGGGCTTTTCACCTGGAGAGGATATGGCCTCCTGGTTTGTGCTTGATTACAGGTAAAATCTAATACAAGCATGCAATATTTCCTTCACAAAAGTATCCAGTATTCCCACCGGGGCTATATTCAAAGCTTTGCTTTTCTTCCCTCCAGGGAGGGTGGTGGAAGGTTGTTTTCTGTTGACATCCTTCTCCCATCTGTGAGATATAATTTTGAAATCACTATATCGGAGAGGATCAGTTATAATGATTGGATCAAAACCAATACTAATAAAATGAGGACGACAAATAACAAATGTTAATAGGAAAATAATAAGAAAATAATAAATGTTTTATGAACTTGATAGCCCTATAAAAATAAACGCAAAACCTAAAGTTTGTTTTAAAATATGCCCTTTAAACCTGTTACAAACTGTGCCTTAATTAATAACCTGTTTATCTTGCCAGTAGCTCTATATTTTTCTGTCAAATTCTTTTTATATTGAGCTATCTTTCTAACTAGCTATTTAGCTACCTCCCTACCTTCCATCTGCTGCCTGGTTTATTTACAGCCTGTCATAGCCAAAAGGGTACACATATTGAGCATAAAAATTTTAACTACAATAACAAGATCAGGGAGAATAGAACACTTAGATTGATTAATAGTATCAAATTATTAAAAACGTTTGTGGCTCTAGGTGGGCTTCATAGTCAAGCCCAAGATATGAGATTTCTAAAGTCTAAAGTAGGAGAGAGAGAGAGAGAGAGAGAGAGAGAGAGAGAGAGAGAAAGAAAAGGAAAAGGCTCCAAGAGTCATGTTATTTATAGAAAGATGGAAGCTGGATGTTCAGGAAGAGTAAGTAAGGCATTTGCTGGCTCTTAGGCCTAAGAGAAAGTTCTTTGGGAGAAGGTGGACAATGCCCTTCAAAACATCATTTTAGTAATAAAATGGTAGTTTTCTTGTAGAAGTTTCTGGAGACATTCTTTTTCATTCACACAAAGGCCAATGCATGTAAATGAAATTCAGTAAAAGGGATGTAGATGGAGGCCACACCCACGCAATCAGAACGACCGGCCATCTTGGATCCAGTTAAAACCAAGATCCAAGGACCTCCAACAGGAGAATGTGTGTGCCGGTACTGTCAGGTTCTCTAACAGGCATTCCAGATGAACTCAGATTTGTCCTCCGTCTCCTCAAATAGCTGTTAAGATCAGACTTGAGTGTGGACCACTTTGTCGTCTGGAAATTCTAGCAGAACAGCCTGTACTTCCTTTGAGATTTTTCAACCAGGCCTTTGCTAAAACACGTTGATGTTTTGATATAAAAGCTAAGTATGTACTTAAAAATGCAGTTGAAAAAGATAGACATGATAGATAACCTTTCATGGGAATTAAGTCTAACTAGACCTGGATTCGTATGAGAGGTGACTAGCTTCCCGGAGTATGGTGACCACACAGTGTGTATCATTGTCACAACTGATGTTCTCCTAAACACAGTCAGAAAATGGGGGCAGTGTTGGTTGTACAATCCTATGAATGCCCTTAAGTAATCAAGGAATTGTACACTTTAGACAAGTGACTTGTGTGGCCTGTGAACTATGTCTCAATACAGCGATTAAAGCAGTCAGGGATTGAATTGCTCAAAAAAAAGTATTTTCTAATTTTTCCCAAAGTGCATAGGCTGACCTCATCTGTAGGCTCAGCATCGGAGTTCAGATTTGTGAGTAACTGTTAGGATGAAAGCTTTGTAGGATCATCAGAAAGTTGCTTTAGGATCAGTTTGGCCTGATAATTCTTGTCATAGTCACTTGCGCATCACTAGGACAAAATATCCGACACCCACAACTGAGAAGAGGAGATGTTTACATTGGCTCCCAGTTTTAGCCCATAGTTGGCCAGCACAAGGCAGTAAGGCTGGGCAGGGAGGAGCCAGGGAGGCAGAGGCACCCTTCTGGCTGCAGGCCCGGTGACCGCCTCCTCTGACCAGAGTCGCCTCCGGACAGTGAGTGAGCAGTGATTCCCTGCGATTCAGTGACTTCCCGGAAGCCCACCAGTGAGAATGCACAGGGCTCTCCGGGATATCTAGATAGAAACCATAATAGCTTTACTTCTGGAATTCTCCTTGTGATGGTTCAATTCTAATAGTTCTCATATTATCTAATCAAGTATATCCTACACATAATTCTCCCAAAAGATAGAAGACATGTACACTTGTAGGTAAGGAACTTGAGGTTGTTTGTTCAAGCTCTGATACTTGTTAATTGTTAAAAGCCCAAACTGGACTTCCAGTGTTCTTGTAAGTGTAAAAGATGTCATTCTTCAGCCACTTTCAGAAACAGTCATTTGAGAGAGAATGATGGGCTAGAAAAGCTGTGTTGGTAGCAAGTTGTAAGATAAGGATTTCTGCCCTGAAAACTTGTGCAGAGGCTCAGGTGCAAAGCTTGTGCAGAAATCTGGGGAGGTATAGTTTAGTTCCAGACAAGGTTGTGGGGTGCTGGGTGGTCTGCTTTTCTGATGTGCCTGCTGCAGTTACTTGCGGTTCACCAATGCTCTGGGCTCTCTTACGCTAAAAAAAGGTTAGTAATTTGAAAGCTCCTGTTTTCAGGAATCACTAAATTTGTAGTTAGTCATGACAGTACTAGGGGAGGAGGAAAGTGAAAGGTATCTTTTGCTAGAGAACAATTTTAACCCATCAACCCAACAGTGGTTCAGTCAGAGGTGTCCTCTATGGGAAAGCTGGTGGAAGACTGATAATATATTAGTCAGCTGCATGATCTGTAAAACTAGAGTGTTTTGTTTTGAGACATGGTCTTCCTGTGCTAGATAGCCCCGGCTGACTCTGAACTTGGAATCCTGTCTCAGCCTTCTCAGTGTCGGGATTACATGTGTGTATCACTGCCCCTGGTTTGGGATTTGTAATGTCCACCAAAATCAAGTGAAACGAGAGGCTTTATTTAGGTTTTTTCTCTGTTACATCTAACCACTTTAATCACCCATAAAAGGATGGAAATTGTTTCCATGGATACATTTCTTTTTCTCTTACACGTTAATTAAAAAATATGTTGGATTTTCCTATTATATATGTAGGAGGTAAATTATCATATAAAAAGTTACCTTAATATCAAAGAACTAGGCAGCTATTTTGAAAACAACAAGAGGCATTATGGTAACCATTGTTGATTTCCTGTTACCTTGTTTTGGAATCCTGTGTTACTCAGCTGTCTTGTTTTGATTGGCTTTATTCTGTTTTACTTTGCTTGGTTTTTAAAGTAAAATTTTTAAAAACTTAAAAAAAACCTAATGATATGAATTTATTGAATCGTGAGAAAGGAGACCTTAATTAAAAATTTAACTGATTTATTATATAAGGTATTTAAGACTCTTTATCATCAATTTAAGGAAAGTCTGAGGAAAAGGCTAGGCTAATTTTATCATAATCATATATATATGTACATATATATAATATATAATATATAATATATAATATATAATATATAATATATAATATATAATATATAATATATAATATATAATATATAATATATAATATATAATATATAATATATAATATATAATATATAATATATAATATCAGGAAATACATGGTGTAACAGGAAAACATGACGTATGTTTGAATTTTTGAGTTTCTTTTAGTCCTGGAAGTCCTCTTTTGTATCTTTAGTCACACTGTCATGGCTGCCTTGATGTCCTGAACTGATTCAAAACATTTTCCTTTCATGGTCATTTTGACTTTGGGAAAGAACTAGAAATGGCTGAGTGCCAGATCCAATGAATGAGGTAAAGGAGGACACATGGTAATGTTTTTATGACTCTGCCTTTCTGTTGGATGGCACTCAGCAGTGCCATTCACCATGTCTTTTATTGAATTTTACAAAGACACTCACCAAGGAACACCTCTGGAAATGCTTCAGAAAGTTGCAAGAATAATGGCATGAGTGTTTGAAGTGAAGGGAAGGATTCTGAGGGGGATCAATGACAATAGGTCTTTTACTGTAGTAATTTTTTAAAGTAACCATCCAGCATATATTTTGATCATCCCTTATAGCTAAGAGCCCAGCAAAGTTATTTATCAAAACATGCTTCACATAATACACAGCTCACCCAATTAAGATACATAACTCAATGATTTTTAATAAATTTACAAGGTGTGCCATTATCATTGCATTCCAACTGTAGAACATTTCATCATTCCAGAAAAAAAACAAGCGGGGTGTGGTGACCCACGCCTGTATTCCCAATATTTGGGAGGCAGAGGCAGGAGGATGGTTTGTGAGTTCAAGATCAGCCTGGGCTACAAAGTGAGATCAAGGCCAGCATCAACTGCGTATCAATACCCTGTCTCAAACAAAACAAAACAAAACAAAACAAAACAAAAACAGAATCCCATTAGCAGTCACTTTCCATTTCCCTGTACGCCTTCCAGCCTTCAGCAATCTCGGCTTCCTTTCTGTCTCTGTAGATTTACCTGTTTTGGACATTTACATCCTTGGAATGATAATATACAGCATGGCCTATTTTAATATTTTAGGAAAATATGGAACGTGTTTATGTCTAAATTGTGGACGAGGTAATTGATACCTCTTAAACTGGGGGGCAAAATCAAGATCCCAATAGGTAAAAAAAATCTAAATTCAGCACTGTGGTTCAGTTTGGTTTTAACGTCTGCCTAGCTATATCCAGGAGCTCCAAGGAATGGTTTGTATTTTCTACCAGTGGGTGTCAGCATCTGACCAAAGATGACTCCTCCTCTCCCTTAGCTGTAAATAACCTGGCAGCCACTCCCATGCTCAGTACCAACAAACATTATTTGAATCTTGTGAACGTTTACAGTAGCACCTCACTGTAAAAGCCTGCAGCTAATCACATTAATGATATATTATTTTTACCATTTAGATAGCTTTAAAAGATTTTGATGTTCTTATCTTTACTGCATTTGAACTCTCACTTTTTTTCAACATGTTTAAGTGGACTCACCCATTTTAAGATTTGCATGATAGAACCTATGTTCTTAAAGATTCAATAAGGAATGCATTTGAATTTGTATGCTATAACATTTTAATGACTTTTGCTACCACATATAGAGATGTTAAGAATGTTGCTCTGATGAGTCTTGTCACTTGGTTAACCTTGTCAGGGGTAATCAATTGCATTAGGCAATTAAACAAACATTAGTTTGTTTAACAACTTTTGTGCCCTGCTGACAATTTTTGCCTTCCATTCTTGTTGTAGGATATCTCCTAGGCAGTGAAGATTACTACTCCCATGAGCACTGCGTGCCCATTAAGGCTTTGAATGTCACACGATGTGCTCTTGATTTTCGAGATGGTGAAGAAGTTGCAACACAATATAAAAACATGTATTCAGCAAACATATTTACCAACAGGGCTGTATCCCTCATAACTAATCATCCTCCAGAGAAGGTAAGTCATGCTTCCTTGATGATACTAAAATTTTGTGTAGATATAAAAGAAAGGGGAAGTCTAATAAATTTGACTTAGGGGAAAGTCTAATAAATTGGGGGGGGTTCATTTTTCAAATTTTAGAGTGCATGAGAATCAGCCTGAGATGCTTGTTAGAAATGAAAACTTCTGGAGCCCACCTCTAAGAGCATGACTTGTAGGACTGGGAGAAATTATGTATGTGTTAGCATTTTAAAGGAAGTTTTAAAAGATGATTCTGGTGAGTGGTCCCAGGTCACACTCTGTAGAATCCCACATCTATAATGTTTCAGTAGAAATAGACTTGCATTACTTTGATGTGTTATGTGCGTGTGCATTAAGTAATTAGTAAAATGATCTTTTCCTTTTTAACAATTGATTTATGTGCAAGATAAGGCTTTATTATGATAAACTTTGTATTAAGGGATGCACAGTTTTGGATTGGGGCAACTCCTCTGTCTTTCACTCCCTCCCCTAATATTACTTTGGATATGCTAATCTTTTGTATTCCTGTATTAATTTTACAATCAGCCAGTCAATTTCTACGAAGGAATAAAAAAAATAAAAAGGTGCCCACTTCCATCTGGGCTTCATGGAATCTGTGTGTCAGCTTGTGGAGAATGGTCATCTTGATGGTCTGGTCTTCTAGTTTTAGTGAGCCTGTTTTCTACTCTCTGATTCTAGAGCTTATGCCCTTAATCAACCTTTCTACTTCACAGCTGATATCTGGGACCAGGGAGTCTTTTTTTTTTTTTTTTTTTGTACGAGAAATTAAACTCAGGACATTGTTCTTGCCAAACAGGTACTGCACTATTGAGCTCTATCACTGGCCCCTGGGACCAGGGATTCTGAGTCCCATCTGGAGATTGAATTTAATGCCTCCATTCCTAATCATGTATTAGAATTATTTGAGAAACTTGTAAGCAATGCTGATGCCAAATATTGTGGCCCGTTGGTCTAAGGTGGGATCCAGTCATTAGTATTTCAGCCTCCCTCTCCCCTACTACCAATGAGTGATTCTGATGTTGGGCCACTATAGGTACCTTGGCAGGTAAGGGCATTCTGTGATGTATCATCCAAGGCACTTCCCCAAACAGAGATAAGCACACACCAATGATGATATGGGAAAGTTTCACATCGAACAGTACTTTAATGAGGCCACAACTATAATCTGCCTACAGTAAAAATTCATTCTAAGAAGGAATGATAGCATACTCACCCGGTACTAAGTACTCCCATAACATTAAGTGAATAAGATGAGGCAGCTGGGGTGAACCAGTTCTTTGTGGGTGAGCTGTCTTAATGGGGTGATGGGAAAAGCACTGATACCAAAGAAAACAGGGTGCCCTAGAAATTTGCAGAGCACAGAAGGAGTGTGGTTAGCATAGTGCCTCTTGCAGGTGGCATTACAGAAATCACCAGATGAGAGGATGGTTACTTTCCTAGCATGTGAAAGAATCTGAGGCAGGATCCATTATTCCTGATATCCTCAAAGTGAAGTCTTAAGCACAGACATACATATATAAAACAATTGTTAGTGGAGTAGTGTCTTAGTTACTTTTTCTTGTCACAAGATAAAGATACCTGGCATCCAAAGTTAAAGGAGGAAAGGTTTGTTGTAGCTCACGGTTTATAGAGGTTTCAGTCCATAATCAACTGGCTCCAAAGCAGGATGACATGTCAGAGGGGCATCAAAGAGGAGAAAGAGTTCATGGCAGACAAAATAAATAAGCAGCAAGCCTCTCTGTGTCCCTTCTCACACCTTTGATCCTAGCATTGCACCATGAATCAATCCCAGCCTTACACACTGTAGATCCAGCCACCTCTGAGAAGCCCCACCTGTGACCGCATGAGGCTTTGGGGCAACATTTGGACACAAGCCATTACAGGTAGTGACCCAAACATATTTGCTTAAGGCAGCTCCTGCAAATGTTTACATTTTTAGTGGTCAATAAAATGATGCACTCATCGGGCTCAGGAGGTGCACTTTTCCTTGTCTTGTCTCAGTGATTAATCCAATGTTGCGCACATTTCTCAGGTACAGTAAGGCAAGCAAGATGTTCTAAGATGGAAATCACTGCTGTAAAGAAATGATTACAGGCCAGCTTAGCATTGTGGCTGTTGAAACAGGGCATTTCAGGGGAAGAAACTCTTGGAGCTCTTCTGTGAGAGCAGAGTTGCTGGTCCTGGACTCAGGCTCGCAGTACTGTTAGTGACTTCCTGCGTGTGAGGAATGGTTGGGCTTTCTCCTTTTCTGCAGGCTCATTCCCACAGCGGTTACACTGCAAAGTGAGGGTCACACATTTATAGCACGTCTTCCTACTAAAAGTAACCCCACATATGATGCTCCATGCCTGTAACCCCCACATTATGGGAAACTGAGGGAGATGGATTGCAAGTCTGAGCCCCGCTAGGTAATTTAGCAACTTAGTGAGACGCTCTCAGAATTTAAAACAAAAAGAGCTAGATCTAGAGCTCTGTGCAAAGGCTCAATGCACAGGTTCAATGCACAGTACTGAAAAAACAAAAAAAGAACCCACAGTACTTTGCAGAGTAAAAACAAATATTATCTCACACACCTCATCTACTAGAAACTTCTTAAAGAAAATTTTAATTTTTAGTGGGAGATTCTTACTTTTCCTTGGCACACTTTGGGAAGAAATGTCTTAATTTGGGCATCAAAGATAGAGTACATTTTCAAAACATAGTATGCTTTTTTCCCATTCATATGTGAAATTAGGAGAATATATATAGAAGTGAAAATAGAGCCTTCTGTCACTGACAGGAGGGTTCTTAGCATGGGGTGGACACTCAGACTGCATTTTAGGAGCCTCATGGCATTAGAGAAAGGGAAAAGAGTTCCTAGCATTGTAAACATGAATATGCTAGTAGCTTTAGGTGATAATGTTTGCCATTTAATAATACTTAAGTATTTATGATATAGGAGAATCATTAAACTCCTGACCTGCTATGTCTGCAAGTTGGTGTTCTCTAAAATTGAAGAATGAATTTTAGGAACAACAGAGGTGAAGAGTAGAATATATTTATTCAGAGAAAGAGTCTGAAGAGAGACAGAAGGGGGTCCCCAGGGAGTTGCCCAGGGCTTTGTCTTTTTAGGGACTTTTATAGAGTAAAACCATGGGTTCAAAGTGAGGGAAGACTGGGAGCTCACAAGGCAGATGGGCATGAGGTGGGACATAACTATAGTTAGCCAATAAGATCAGTAGTTCAGGTAAAATTGATTACATTAGGGACAAATGGGAAAGCAAGTCCTGTAGGAATCAGGCATTCTTGGGGTTGTGAACTTTACTGTAGAGGGATGGGTTAGCGGCTCCAGGTCGAGAGGGAACTAATTAGAATATCAGTCACAGGGGTATAGATGCATTTGTTTGATCCTTTGTCTTGAGATCTGGCCCGCAGCAAGAGGTGTCTCCTCCAAGGTCATCAGACATCTGGGCCTCTGTGCCAGCTTCTTCCAGGGCCTAGCCCTGTCTGACTGCCTATAATATTTCTAACTGGCTCAGCTGCCTGTAACATTTAGTTGTTGTTTCTGCATCCAGGATTCCATTTCATACTCCTGAGACACCTGAAAGAATGATAGTTAGGCTTAGGGTAAGGATAGCATGGAGCCCTAATTAATTGTTATTTTTACTGGGCTACTCTGTGGTATAAAATACACTACTTTTTTTTCCAGTTTAAAATGCTATAAAATTTTTCTATTTAGTACTGTCAGGCAATAAGCATGGAAAGTTTATTTTTTTTACTGTACAGTGTGAAGTATCTAAACAGAGTTGCAGTGGTCTTAACCTCCTGACATGGGCCACACCCCGCAGGAGCCTGTCTTGTCCTGGTGACCTGGAGCCACATGTGTATGGAAGCCTGGCCCTGGCGTACCGCTGCCGAGGCGGGAAGGAAGGGCAGCCTTTCTGCTCCAGGAACAGTTTGTCTTTATCTTAGCAGAACTGAGTGGCTAGGATTGGGGTAATGCAAGACCTGTACAACCCAGGACAGTTGCCCAAATGGCTTTTTGTCTAAGAGGTGACCTTCATTTCTGACAGTTGTGTCCTTTATTTTTAAGTAATTAAAACTGACTTCTGGGCCAGTGAGGACTGCTATAGCTTCATGTTTTTAACTCCTTAGATGTGATGGTAATATTTAAGGAACAATTATGGGAAGGATTTCAAATTACTTTTTGATGTATTTGACAAAGTGAAAAGAAGGTACTCTACACTGGATATGTGTTAAGTCCCTTTAATAGTGGTCCCAGGGTGTTTTCCCCTCGTGTGATTACAGAAACAATCTATTCAGGGTGGAAAAACCCCGAATCTGTCCTCTCTGGGGTCTAAGATGGTTTGAGAATGAAACTGATCTAAAACAGATTAATAGGAGAAAAGCATTGTACCAGTTCTGCATCAAGAGAGGCCCCAAAGAAGTTAGTTGCATACAGAATTGGACAAAGAATAGTCAATGTATAAGTGGGACTGTACTACATGAAGGCTTAACACAGTTATTTTAATAAGAGCTGTAGGAATTCTTTGTTACCACTTCCTCCCCTTGAGGATAAGGATGTAGCCTTTTCTTTTATAGTGTAGGAAGAGTATGTTTAGCACAGAAATTTCATCTTCTGCATATAACAAGTGGCATAGAGGTCAAAGTGAGCTTGTGTTGGTGGGTTTTTTATTAGTATATGTTTGCAGTACATCATGATTACAGAGAGGATTTTTTTTCTTAATCCTCTGCCCTCCTGCTCCATCCCTGCTCCTTCTAACTGATGGTGCCCTCCTCATTGGCCAAAGCTCCTTTTATATCATTTACATCTCCTTTCCCTTCCCTCCCTCCATCTCTCCTTCTTGCACCCATTTGAGAAAGATCTCCCTACTTCCTCTTTGTCTACCTTCTGTTTTGCTCCTTATAGCTAAATTTTGGAAATGGCCTATATGCCCATCAACGGGTAAATGGACAAAGAAAATGTGATGTTCATACACCATGCAACATCACTCTGCCATGAAGAAAGATAAACTTGAGGCATTTATAAGGAAAGGGTTGCACCTTGAGACATCATATTAAGTGAAGTAAATCAGATACACACGTTCACTTATCACATCGTTTCTCTTATATGAAGATATATATCTCATATATATGATATATATATATAATATATATATCATATATATATATCTCACCTGTGTTTTAAAATGCCTTTAATTTAAATAGCCAATATGCCAGGATAACATATGTTGACCCCTTCATCTGATGGGCACATCTTTCTTTTTTAAAAAAATTTTTAAAATTTTATTTTAAAAAGGATAAAACCAAGGAGAATAAAACAGAATAAAACCAATCAAAAAAGCTAGTATAAGTGATACAGAACTTCAAAACTTTATGAAACCAACAGTAGTTACCGTAATGCCTTTCGTTGTCTTCAAAATAGCTGCAGGTGCTTTCGGGCTTAGTAAAAATCGAACAGAACAGAGTAGAGTAGAAACAATAAAAGCAAAACAATGAGTGCAATAAAGGACTTCAAAACAAGCCAATAGCAAATCCAAAATGGCTACCATAATATATCTCGCTATCTTTGAAATAGCTGCTCCTGCCAATCAGATTTAATATAATCAAACAAAACAAAAGAGAATAAAACCCAACCCAACAAAACAGTGAAAATGATAATGGTTTCCAGGTGGGCATCACCTCCTTGTGAGGCCTGGTTCTCTCCCCCTGCAGTCCACGAATGGTGCAGACTCACAGAGAGAGGCTTGGTCTGGCTGTCCCCACTCCGGCAGCAGCAAGCACATCTTTTCTTTAAATCATAGGCTCCTTCTCTCATTCCTCTTCCTTTCTGGCTCCCACTCACTGTTGAGAATCCAGATGAGAATCATAGACTCTTGTTTACAACTGAACAGAAAGTGAACCCAAAAGTATTGTTCTTTAGCATGCTGAGTACTTTGAACTGAGAGACCTTGGAAGGGCCTCAGAAACAAGGTCTTTCCAGCCTTCTCTTGTCCTCCTGTCTCCTGCTGCCCTTTGTCCTCCAAGGCAGGCCACTGGAATTAGAATTCTTTTCTTTGGCAGATCATGGAAACTACAACCCTACAACCCGTTTCCCTAAAGCCAGCTGTGTTAGTCACTTTCTTGTCATTGGGACAAAATACCCAACACCTATAACTTAAAGGAGGACACGTGTATTCATGTCATGGTTTCAGGGATTTAGTCTGTGATCAGCTAGGGAGAAACATCATGGCAGAAGGCCTGGCTGAGGAGCCCCTTTGTAGCTGAAGACAGAACACACCCTTGCAAGTCATGTCCCTGGTTACTCACCTCTTTCAGACAGGCCCCACAGTGCAGTCAACTGTTATTGCCTGCTAGGGTGGGTCCTTGTTTTTAAAAAAGGATAATGGAAATTAGATGTAAAGTACAAATTTATAGGGAAAACTTTTT
Organism: Dolichotis patagonum; assembly: GCA_004027295.1. NCBI lineage: Eukaryota > Metazoa > Chordata > Mammalia > Rodentia > Caviidae > Dolichotis > Dolichotis patagonum. The sequence goes on along the minus strand of PVJX010001440.1, from coordinate 10,591 downwards.
AATTGAGAAGTATTAGAAAATGGTAAGGGGCTTAAGCTTGAGGATCAGGCAACTAAGATCAGGCAAAGGAGGCTAAGAAAAATAGGAAAAGACTTTAGCATGGGCAGCTGGAGGGGCACCTTCTGATGAAGGGGACCAGACTGTCCCACCACAAAGGCCAGAAGCCTACTTTTAGGGATTAACCAGTGGGCTAGGGTCCAGCTGGTCACTGTCTCAGTCCTGGTTTCATAGCTCTGGAGTCCTTACAGTTGTATGAAACAGTTGTCTACCTGGGGTGGTCTCGGTCTGCACACCTCTGCTTTTCCTGGAGTCCAGGTGAGCACAAGTATATAGTGCAGTGGCTGGAGACTGCTGGGCCAGTTGAACGTCTCTGTAAATTCCTTTTTGTGTTATCCTTAGCCTTGAAGGGAGATAAGATTGTGTAAAGTCAGGGCTAATTAACCTTATTTTCTGTACTTTGTGACAGAAACTTCCTAAATGATTAACATACCAGAAGGCAGAGCAGAGAAAAGATTCCACCCAAAGTTTTAAGATAACAAAGGGTACAAAATGAAGGTTGGGCTTTGTTCTATTTTTAGTTACCTGTTGGGCATCTGCAGGCACAAACAAAGTCACAGTTGATAGCAAAAACTACTTTTAAGTTTCTGAGTCCTTTGAAGAAAACACCTGTGCTTGGGCCTGGGAGCCTGCCCTTTCTGTCCCTGCCGACTCTGACAGTGGGTCACTGTGAACTCATTCAGGGCTTAATCTGCTGATGAAACAGCACCTGCATGATCCAGCCCCTTCCCTTGAAGCCCACCTCTGAACATGTGAGACTTCGTGGGGACATTGTAGATCTAAACCATAGCACCCACCATAAACCTTAAAACTATCACTCTAACCTTTCCTCACCTTGCCGCGGAAGAGCTGGCTATAAAGAAATTTTCTGACCCACTTCCTCTGGTGATGTTACGGGACTCTTCTCCTCAGGGTCCCGCCTTATGTCAAAGGGGAAGAAATGCTGCATCAGAGAAGCCAGAAGGGTCTGGGGAGCCGACTTGCTGGGTTCCCTGCCTCCATTCTAGTCAGGTTGTACCCCATGTGTCTAACCGTGTTCCTGCACAGCTGTCCGTGCTCCATTAAATCTAGGTGTACCATGTGCAGATTTCACTGAGTCTTTGGGTCTTCATACCACAGGCTCCTGCGTCACATAAAACTTTAAATAGATTTGTGATGCTTTTCTCTTGTTAGCCTGTCTTTTCCTGTGGCAGTGTCCGCTGCCTGCTTGATGATGAAGAAAGATATTGTGCCTCTACCACCCCTCCACGAGGGCCAAGATTGGTCTCAAAAAATAAAGCAGCTTGGGTAGAACAGTGGGGAAACTCTAGAAAACCACACAGCACTTGGAGTGGGGCCCTCATTTCTTATACTCCAGGGTTTTGCCTATGAGATGGGTTATATACATGGAATTTCAGAAATTCTGATTTTTTAAAATTTTTATATGCATTTTTGTGTGTGATGTTTCCAGTGTTTACACTTCATGTGGAAAGCAAATTATTATTGCCTTCTGAAGGGGCTGGGTACTGGGGATTGAATCCAGAGCCTTTGAACCAAACTACATCCCCATCCCTTTTTCTAGTTTTTATTTTGAAACAGAGTCTTGCTGAGTTGCTGGTTTAAACTCACCATCCTCCTGCCCCAGGCTTGCAGAGTTCTGGGATTACAGGTGTGTTGCACTGTACTTCATTTAGCCCTCTGATTTTAATCCTGTCCACATGTAGACCTTGGCTGGTGGTTGCAGGGGGTTCTGTTCATGCTGCAAAGGTGAGCATGCATTTGCATGCTTGTAATTTCAGCTACTCAGGAGGCTGAGTCAGGAAGCATGCAGGTTCAGGGCCAGCTTGGGCTACATGGTGAGACTATATCAAAATAAAATAAAAAGGACTAGGGTATAGCCCAGTGGCAGAGCACTTTTATACAAGGCCCTGGGTTCAATCCTCAGTATCACACATGCACATAAAATGTTTTAAAGTAGTGACTTTGATATTTAACAGCTAATTTTGACATTTGATTTTGAGAAGAATGTATTTCTAAGTTCCAGAGATCTGAACTGCAAATAAAATTTAGCATGCCTATTTAAATTGAATGTATGGGTACTCTGTGTGTGCATGAGTGTATGTGTGCGTGTGTGTGTGTGTGTGTGTGTGTCTGTGTGTGTGTTACTGGGGATTGAACCCAGGGCCTTCACACTGAGCTGTATCTCAGTCTTTTTAAATTTTGAGGCAGGGTCTCACTAAGTCACTAAGTTGCCCAGCTGGACCTTGAATTTGTGATATTCCTGCCTCAGCTTCCCAGAGTGTTGGAATTACAGGTGTGTGCCATCATGCCTGGCTTATCAGAACTCTTTAACTCTGCCACATGGATGTATAATATGTAATTAAAACAACATCAAAAACAAGGAGCAAAATATGAGCCCCTCTTATCTAGTTTCTGACTTACTCATGTTTATCCTGGGTTGAGCCAGTTGTCTCTTTAGGGGTTTTGTTCTCACAGAAGAATTCTCCAGGAGCTTAGTGAACAGAATGCCTCAGACTCCTCAGGAAGCAGGTGGGGCTGATTTGGGAAGCCAGTGAAATTATATGCTGCAATCTGGTGGAAGAGATGGAAGAGAATCAGTGGACCCATGTTTTATTTTCCAGTAGTTCAGTTGATCTCATATTTGGTCTTCCATCAAGACTAACAAAGCACAGTGTTTACTTGTTTTATCATAAAATGTATCAAAAACCTTAAATGTATTATTCCAGCTAAAGCAAAAGCCAAAGCGCTGATTGATGTATATTGTAATGGGGAGGTTTCCAGTAGGAAGGGCAAATCATGTCACCTTTTTTAAGGGCATGGTGGCGAATGCTTGTAATCACAGCACTTGGGAGGCTGAGCTAGGAGAACTGTTGTGATTTTGAGGCCAGCCTGAACTACGGAGTGAGGCCCTATGTCATAAAAACAAAACAAAATTATTATCAGAGTATCTACTACATAGACAGCATTCAATATTTTTGCTATTATGGATTTTGTTATTTGTTTGGATCAGGACTCTCTAGTCTGGCCTAGGACCCTTGTTATTTTTTATAACATTTTTATTGAGATATAATTTAATATATCATAAAATTTACTCACTTATAATATAGAGTTCAGTAGTAAATTCGAGTCATGTAACCATTGCCACCATCTAAATTTAAAACATTTTCATCACCCCAGAAGAAGCCTTGTATCAGTTGGCTCACCGTTCCTCTGTGCTCAGTTCCCCACAGCCTTAGTAACTGCTAGGCTACTCTCTGTCTCTCTTAATTTCCCTGTCTTAAACAGTGCATAGAAACTTGGTTATGTGACCTTTCGCGACTGGCCACTTGGCATGTTTTCCGGGTCCATTTGTATTTTTTTTTAAAAGCAGAATATATTTATTGAGAGAAAGAAAGCTTCTGTCCGAGAGTCAGAAGGGGTCCCAAGTGGGTTGCCAAAGACTCTGTCTTTTCTAGGGACTTTTATAGAGTAAATCCACGAGTTGAGGTGGGTCCAGAATGGGAACTTGCAAGGTGGGCATAAGGTAGGACAGCACTATGGTCAACGAATAAGATTAACTGCTCAGGTAAAATTGATTAAATCAGTAACAATGGGGAAGCAAGTCTCCTAGTAAGAGGGCATGCTTAAAGAGCAGTGACTTCTTGTAAGGGGTTGGGATGGTGACTCCTGGCTTCCTCAGGGTGATAGAGACCTATTTAGAATATCAGTTCCTAATGCTTATCCTTAGGAAATGTATGGGTGCATTTGATTTATCTTTTGTCTTGAGGTCTAGCCCACAGCAGAGGTGTCTGTCTTCCCCATGGTTGTAAGCTATCTGGCTTTCTGCACTGGCTCCTTCAAGGATCTAACCCTCTGTCTATAATATTTCTATCTGACTCATTTGCCTATAACAATTCCCCCTCTGAAGAAGCAACCCAAACTGCCATGAGGGAGTAAGAGTAACGGGTGATGACCAATCTGACTTCTTCAGGCTGAAGGGGGTCATGTCATAGTTGTTAATGGACAATTAGGGATACTCTAAAATCCCTTGATAGACACCAGGCATTGTTATCTGGGGTAGGTGTACAGCCTAAGTCTAGAGGCAACAAAAGAAAAGAAACAATTAAGTATGCATGGGCCAAATAATAGTATCAACAAAATAATGATAAGTAAAGTTAGAGATTTTTACTGAGAGGAGCTAGTAATGGCTTCCTAACGGGATAAAATCTAGGGAATTTTAGAGTCTGACATATCATTGATTTGTTGTCTAATGTCTTGAATAGTTACTGAGATTGTAACAGAAGGATCAGGAATATACACACATTTAGTTTTTACAATTGCACAAGTACAACTGTTAGAATGTCCAATGTCATCTTGAATTTGGAAGACAGTCTGTTTCATTAATTGTACTTTTTTTATTTAGGGGAGAGAGACCAGCTATGGTGTCATTGAAGGTTCACTGAGTATCATTAGTTAAGGCCTCAACATGTGTCATAGAGCCTTTTTTCTGGACGAGATCTCATGGATCCCAGTAAAAGGAATCTAGCATGTTTGTTATTGGTTTTATCTGTATGATGCCTTGGGATTTGGCACCTTCTAAGCAAGAACAAACTTTACCTAAAGCATGTATAATAAACATGTATATAAAGGCATGTATAATCAAAACATGAGCATTAGAGCTAACAGGTAAGTTTAGAAACTGTTTCTAAGGGATAGCAATTGTAACTCATTGGTTCTTAGGTCCCTTTATTGATGGAGTCTGAAATTTTGTCATAAATTATAGCTTTAGTTATAATTATCTCTAAATTTTTGACAGTGTATGAGACCAGATTAATATATTATTTTGATAAGTGAAACACTCTTAAGTTTTTATATATGAACAACAATATGTACTGGAGTTTTAAAAACCAGTCTGAGCATCATTTTGATTAATTGGCGACCTAGATGTATATACAGCATTTAGGCAACCTAGATGTATATACAGTGTTTAGACTCCCTGATTGGAGTCAGGCTTTTAGGCATAACTAAAAGGAATGAGTGAAGCAAGATATTTGGTGACTGTTTGAAGTATGATGCCTGGAAGGAAGACCAGGTTGAGAAGGACAAAGAGACATGTGCCAATGTCCAGCAGTCCGCTGGTTTTTACCTCTTGTCCTGATTACTCAGGGCTCCTCCATGGAAGTGACAGGTAGGGATGACAGTCTGACCAGAGGGAAGATATGAGTGCCCTGAGGCCCTTTAGTCCTGTTGGACCACCTGGGGAGGCAAATCTGAGTTTGGAGGTCTCTTCCTCAGTGTGCATTTTCCTTTCCAGTGGCAGGCCTTGCAGTCAGGACAGGGGGCCTCTTAAGGCAGTCTGTCTTAAGGTGGCCTGGTTTTCTACCATAGTAGCAGCTGGATCTAGTCTTAAGTTCTTCTTGGAGCCCTGAGAATCAGACCTAAGTCCGTTTCTTTTAATGCTGCAACAAAGGCAGCTACTTTTTGGTCTGTTTCTTCGGCTTTCTGCTAGTCCTGATTATAGAATACTAAGGAGGCAGTTTTTACTAAAGTATCAGGTGAGCTATATGGAGCAAAGGCTATCTTTTGTAGTTTTTTTCTAATATTTGAGGTTGGCTGGGTAATAAACTTACCTTTGAGAATAATGTGTCTCTCTATTGAATCAGGGTCTAAGAAAGTATGTTTTATTAATGCCTCTTGTAAATGATCTAGGAAGGCAGAGGAGTATTCCTTATTTTCCTGTTGAATAGCTGATAAAATAATTGAATGGTTTAGTTCTTATTCCCTATAGACCTTTAAGGATACACACTTGAAAATGTCTCCTCCTCCAATCTTCTGTATTGATGTTAGGCCATTTGGGCTCTTGGCTGGGAATTGCTTGTGTGCCGGGGGAATTGGTAGTGCCCCTGACTGTCTTTCTTCTGACCTTTTAAGATTGACAATATGATATTCATCTCCCAGTGCAGTAGCAGCTGTAATGCTGCCTGTCTCTCACTAGAAGTCAATGTTTGATTTAAGATTAACATTATATCTTTCCAGCCTAGCTTATAGGTCTGAGTAAGTCCTCTAAAGACATTAATGTACTTATTAGGGTCATCTGAAAATTTTCCTAGCTCTGGTTTAATTTGCTTTAAATCATTGAAAGAAAGAGACCTATGAATGGGGGTGATCTCATAAGGATTATAATTATACCTGAAGGATAAATAAGAATTAACTCTTAATGTAAAGAAAGTTTCAACATAAAGCAATTCTGACCACTTTTCCTCTCTCTTACAGTATAATTTTAGTTGTAAAAGAACATCATAATACTTTTCTTCATATTCCATTTTGGTTCTAGGGAGATATGCACACATGTGCAGGAATATCAATAGCTCTTTTTTTTTTTTAACATGGAAGGGTCAGACATATTCCAGTGCTTAAGAATGCATTCCAGTGGCCCTGAAGCAAGGCCAGCAGATTGCTGTAGCTGCTGGTTTCAAACAGGAGCCTAAAAGAGAATTCTTTCTGTGGTGTGTTGGCCATTTCAGAACTTTGGAAATGGAATGGTCAATTCATCAGAAAGAAATAGCAAGTGAGTATGGCGGACTTTAGGGGGCCTGCCGGGGCGAGACCCTGGCGCCTCGGGACCTGCACCATGTGGTTGACTTGGGGTGCCAGGAGAACAAGGAACTCCTCCCCTCTCTGGAGGGTGGCTGAGAGTGTGGCCAACTTTCAACAGCCCAAACGAGACAGACCTTGGTGCATTGGGACCTGCACCACGTGGTTGACTCGGAGTGCCAGGAGAACAACGGACTCCCCCTCTCTCTGGGGGCAGCTGAGAGTGTGGCAGACTTTCGGCAGCCCGAAGGTGAGAGGCCCTGGCACGTCGGGACCTGCACTGTTTAGTTGACTCGGGGTGCTGGGAGGACAAGGAACTCCCCCCATCTCTGGGGGCAGCTGAGAGTGTGGCAGACTTTTGGCAGCCCGAAGGAGAGAGACCCTGGTGCATCGGGACCTGCACGGTGCGGTTGACTTGGGCTGCCAGGAGAACAAGGAACTCTTCCCATCTCTGGGGGGGCGGGGGGCGACTGTGATCCTGCCTGCATGTGGGCTGAGAATCAGACATCTTATGTCATCCTGCCTCCATCCTGTGTCCCCCCTCCTCCTCTCCCCTGCCTAGCAAGTGGGAGCTAGTGAACTACACATCTTGTGAAAAGATTGGCTACGCCCTTCACCCGCAGGGAACCTCCCGGAGACCGGCAGCTTGGCCTGGTCTGTTTGGGATTGGGAACTTTGCGGAGACTGGCATCTCGGCCTGGCTGTTTGGGACCCGTAGGCCTGCCCTTCACCCGCAGGGAACCTCCTGGAGACCAGCATCTTGGCCTGACTGTTTGGGACCCATAGCCCTGCCCTTCACCTGCAGGGAACCTCCTGGAGACCAGCAGCTAGGCCTGACTGTTTGGGACCGGGAACCTCCTGGAGACTGGCAGCTCAGCCTGGTGTGTTTGGGACTGGGAACTTGGCAGAGACCAGTAGCTCCGCCTGTGCTGTTTGGGTCTGGTAGGCCCGCCCTTCACCCATAAGGAACCTCGCAGAGACCGGCAACTTGGCTTGGTCTGTTTGGGACTGAGACCTTCGTGGAGACTGGCAGCTTGGTCTGGGCTGTTTGGGACTGGGAACATTGCACACACCAGTGGCAGAGGGCCTGAGTTACCTGGGACTGCTGCTGCCCCCCCCCACTCCAGGAACATCTAGGAAGCCTGCCACAGGACTGAGCTGACTGGGACCACATCTGCTGGATGTGCCTTTCCACCGGGAACATTGGACTACAGTGGACTACCATGCTGGCTTGATGAGAGGTTCAGGAACCCCTCACCCAAACAGAAGGCCTCCAGTCAGTGTGGCACCATAGGAGGAATTCAGGAGACGGGATCCCCTCTTCATTGTGGTACTCAGCAATTTGACAAACATCAACCACACAGGAGAACCCTGAAACACACATTGCAGAAAGTTGTGTCTGTTGAAAAAGAAAGACCAGAAATTCACCCAAAAGGTGAAAATGACTAAACAAAAAGGCAAAATGGAATCCCGAACATCTAGTCCATCAGGAGCAAGTGCAGGTGGTAATGAAATAGAGGACCCCAAAATTCATACACCAAAAATCTCTGAAAAGATAGCAAGTGAAGTAAAGAAACAAATCCATGAGGCTATGGAAGAAATCAAATTAGAAATAATGTCTTATGTAAAGACAAAAGTAACAACCTTAGTAAATGAGCTGCTCAACATAGCTAGAGAAGAAATAGATAAGAAACTACAGGAGCATGAGGAATTGATTGAAACTTTGAATGAACAATGCAGAAAACAAGCAAATCTATGAAACAAATTGAAAGAGATACTCAAGAAACAAAAAATTGCATTGAAAGCCTACAAAGCCGTTTAAATAAGCTGAGGATAGAGTTTCGGACCTTGAGGACAGGATTGCAGATAGTGATCTTGAAAGGGTAGAACTTATAAAAGCAACAAAGCAGCATGAAATGACAACCCAACAACTACAAGATGATGCCAGGAGAAACAATGTTAGAGTAATAGGCATTAGTGAGGAGGTAGGAGACAATGCAAAGGATATAGCTAGGCTGTTCACAGAAATAATGGCAGAAAATTTCCCAAACATGAGGGAAAAATCAGATCTACAAATAAGTGAGACATATAGAACGCCATACAGTCATAACCAACATAAACCTACACGTAGACATATAAGTATTAAGATCTCAGACATATAGCATAAAAACAGAATACTAAAAGCTGTTAGAGAAAAGACACAACTCACCTATCAAGGAAAGCCTATTAGAATCACAGCAGACTTCTCCGCACAAACCTTCAGGTTAAGACGAGCTTGGAGTGAAGTATTTTAAGCCCTAAAAGAAAACAACTTTCAACCCAGACTGAAATACCCAGCAAAACTGTCTTTCAAATTTAATGGAGAAACAAGATACTTCCATGACAAAGAACAACTAAAGAAATTCATATCCACCAAAACAACCTTAGAAAGAGTGCTGAAGGACATCCTAGACAGAGGTAAAAAATGACCACAATCTCCAGAGCAACAACGGAAATCACCAGGCTGGACAAGAAAGTAAACAAGGGAGAAAGGCAGGAAACTAACAACATGGTAAAGTCAAGCCAATACATATCAGTGATATCTATAAATGTAAATGGGCTCAATTCACATATCAAAAGAAACAGGTTGACAGAATGGATCAAGAAATCAGGATCCCACAATATGCTGTATACAAGAAATGCATCTGACTCAAAAAGAATCTCATAGATTAAAAGTCAAAGGATGGAAAACAGTAGTCCTTGCAACATGAACCCAGAAAAAAGCAGGAGTAACTATTCTATTTGCAGACAATGTGAACTTCAAACCTAAAATGATTAAAAGAGACAAAGAAGGTCACTACATACTTGTAAGTGGAAAAATTCAAGAGGAAGAACTAACAATTATAAATATATATACACCAAACACAGGAGCACCCAACTACATAAGACAGATACTAAAAGACATGAAAAACCAAATACACAAGAACACAATTATTACAGGTGACCTTAACAGCCCACTGTCACAAAGAGATAGATCAACTAGGCAAAAAATTAGCAAAGAAGTAATAGACCTGAATCATACCTGTGAGCAATTGGACTTAGTTGACGTTCACAGAGTGTTCCACCCAACCACATCAGAATACACCTTCTTCTCGGCTGCCCATGGGACATTCTCCAAAATAGACCATATATTATCCCATATAGCATTCTTAAGTAAATGCAAAGGTATTGAGATTGTCCCATGCATACTATCTGACCATAGTGCACTGAAATTGGAAATCAATGGCAAAAGAAACTGCAAAACTGGCATAAATACATGGAAATTAAATAACAACCTTTTGAACAACCAGTGGGCTACAGATGAAATTAAAGAAGAAATAAAGCAATACCTACAATTCAATGAAAATGTGGAAACAACCTATTGTAATCTGTGGGATGCAATAAAAGCGGTCTTAAGAGGGAAATATATAGCAATAAACTATTATATCAAGAAAACAGAATAAGTACAAATAAACAATCTAATGCTGCATCTCAAGCTTCTAGAAAAAGAAGAGCAAGTTAAATCTAAAGCTCATAGAAGAGAGGAAATTATAAAGATTAGAGCAGAAATCAATGCAATTGAAACTAAAATAACAATACAAAGAATTAATGAATCAAAAGCTGTTTTTTTAGAGAATAAATAAAATTGACAAACCTCTAGCTAACCTTATAAAGAAAAAGAAAGAAAGAACCGCAATTCATGCAAGAAGGACTGAAAAGGGAGAAATTACTACAGATCCCATGGAAATTCAAAACATCATAAATACCTACTTTGAAAATCTCTACTCACATAGAGAAGAAAACACAAAGGAAATGGACAGATTTCTAGAAACATATGAACTACCAAAGCTCAACCAAGAAGATATAGCAATTTTGAATAACCCAATATCAGCTATTGAAACTGAAAATGTAATAAAAAACTTACCAACAAAGAAAAGCCCAG